>CM046451.1:18598720-18806220 GCA_025506515.1 Flaveria trinervia
CTTGAAATATGTGAACGATTAACCTTAGAAGTCTTTTTAGGTTCTGATTTGACTATGTTTGACTCTGACTTTAAGTTAACTTTTTCAAATTCCTTTTCCAGATTGACACAAGGCAATTTACCCTTTGCTTTTGAAATGGCCTCCTTTGTTTGTTTCCAGAGTCAATAGATGAACATAAGGAATCTGGATCACTAACAAGAGGAGTAGACACCACATGATCCTTGATGGGATTATTATTTATTTGTCTAGTCTTAGTGTTCGTCAAAGTCTCAGGTGGTGGTGGAACCACTTTATTGTGAAGATGGTTTTTCGCCGGATCGATAAACATCCGAGCATGTTCTTGACGGAAGGATAAACAACAGCACAAACCAAAAAGTCAAATAATAATACGAACTATAATTGAATGGTTTCATTGATAAAACCTAACGATTAGAAGTTCGTTACAACATAAGAATCAAGACTCTTGGCAAGGGGAGATCGAGCATGATCTCTCCTCTCATCCGGTAGCCCTAGGCTCCCGGGCAGACTCCTATCTCGACCCTTAACCTTCTACACATTAAAACTGGTATATATAGGCCTCGGCCCATATTAGATGTGACTGGGCCCATTCGTGCGATTGGACCATGCGTATGGTCCAATCGTACGACTGGACCATGCGTATGGTTCAATCGTACGACTGGACCATTCTTATGGTTCAGTCTTACAAATGTCCCAATCGCATCTCTCAGTCGCATGGCTGGTCCATTAGCATGGCTCAGTCGTACGACTGAGTCTTATTCGCATATGCTCCTGCGAATGATCCAGTTCATGCGTTTACAAAATATCAGGTGTATAACATTAAGCCTAGACTATTCGACAAGCGACGGACACACTATATATGACTATATATGCTCCAACATTTATAACCCAATCCCTCTCCGTTGTTCTTTTCTCTCACTAAGTGTTGGACTATGTGTGAATAACTAGTCCAACTCTGCAGTTTCTGTTTTAATGAATTTACTTCTACTTCTAGAACTGCCTTTTGCTTCTTAGTGTCTACTAGGGAGTTTAGATAATACCTAATGTCATTAGCTTGGTTAAAAGCAACTACTTTGGTTTCCCTAAGCTGTTTAGTCAAAAGGTCTATCTTTTCTTTATAACTCTGCTCATTTAGTTTTAATACCCTATTAGCCTCAGTGCACAGTTGCAAATCTTTTACTAAGTTATTATTATGATCTAATAACCTAGCAAAATTTTCATCTATGCTATTCCTAAAAGTATCACAATTAGAACAAGCATGATTATCAAACATTTGGTCAGTAGTACTTACCTGAATTGATTCAGAAGTGTTGGACCAAAAGAACCAATGAGCCTGATCAGAAAAACCTCTAAGTCCCATAGACATCACAACAACTGCTGAAGACTTGATCAGCTGTTTGACAAAGTCTGAAGACTTCAACAGCTGAAGACTAAAGTACTGAAGACTTCAACAGCTGAAGACCAAAGTCTGAAGATCAACAGTTGAAGACTAAAGTACTGAAGACTTCAACAGCTGAAGACTAAAGTACTGAAGACTTCAACAGCTGAAGACTAAAGTACTGAAGACTTCAACAGCTGAAGACCAAAGTCTGAAGATCAACAGCTGAAGACTAAAGTATTGAAGATCAACAGCTGAAGTACAAAGACTGAAGACATCAGCTGATGACAACAGCTGAAGTTCAAGTACAAGTACTGAAGCCTTCAGAGTTTGTTACAACAGTTGAAGAAGCATTCTTTAGTTATTGTGATGGTTTCCTTTCAGTAGTTTTCTTTTATGTTTCAGTATCTGTAAAATGACTGAAGAGCATGTTCTTCAGTCGTTGTAGTTTCTGTAGTTTCTTTTCAGTAGTTGTAGTGATAGTTAACACTTAGTATTTTTGTAAGAAGATGTCAGCTGTTTTGACATCTTCAGTAGTTGTGTTAACTTTCAGTAGTCTGAATAATTCTGTTAGATGTCACTATCAAATGACATCAGCAGACGTCACATCTCCTATATAAGGAATGTTCCACCACGACATTCTTATATAAGGGATAATTGACCTGATTGTAAGTGTGACATTTTGCCACCACGAAAGCGCGTATTGAATGAAATATTTAATTTGCAGAATTCTTTCTATAATCGTTTGCTCTTACTTTGAATATCAACTGTATTCTTGTGAATTGTCTAATTCATTGTTTGATTTCCGCTGCAATACTTTCTAATCAATCAAACGTAGATCACTGATCTAACAATTGGTATCAGAGCAGGTTAATCATTGATCAATCTAACAATTGATCATTGAAACTGCTAATCGATATTTGCATTCGATTGAATTAGCATATTTGCAAGAATCGGTTATAGTTAAATTGAATTTCTGCTACTTTCGTTTTATTGCTTTCTGTTTTCTCTTGGTTCAATTTGGTTTGTTGTGTTCTGTTCTAAATCTGTTAAAACTTAATTGATTTTGGTTGAATCTGAGAATGACTACTCCTTCTAATGACCCTCACAATACCGGTTCTCAACCAAGCCCTGATGCTGGTTAGGACTGAGTATAACATATGGCAACGAAGAATGCTTCATCACCTGTCTGTTAACAGTTCAGGTTGTTGGACATGGTGGTACATGGTCCACATAAGCCTATGGTGAACAATCCAGAAACCAATCAAATGGTCCGAAGAAGAAGGAACAATACTCAGATGAAGATCGGAAACTGTTTGAGATTGATGCTAAAGCCCATGGAATTCTGGCCATGGCACTGCCGAATGAAATCTATTGGGGCTTATGCATCATGAAACTGCTCATGACCTCTGGAATGCACTGAAGGAACAATTCGGTGGAACTGATGAGGTCTTAGCAAACAACAGAGAAATCCTTGCCCAATAATATGAAACATTCTCTCATAGGAAGGGTGAGACACTGACTCAACAGTTTGAGCGTTTTTCCAGTTTGATCTCTGAGCTAAAAATGGTCAAACATGAATATACCAATAGCCAGATGAACAACAGATTCCTTAGATCACTGCCTGAGAGATGGGACACATACACTATTTCCTACGCTCCAGTGCAAATCTAGATAAACTCTCTCTCACCCAACTTCATAGGAAACTGCTTACATTTGAGAGAGAGATAGAGCAGAAAAGGAAACTAGCATCATCAGGAAAGCTCACTGATGACTTTGTACCAGGGAACACTGCCTTGGTTGGTCATGAGTCAGAATATGCTGTATCTGAAAGTAATTATGATGAGCATATAGATTTCTCTTCAAATAGTTCAGATCATGCATTCGTTGGTGTTGATAGTCACTCAGGCTGTAATAGTGACAATTTATGTTTTATCATGGATGATTTAAAAGGAATAGCTGATGATGATCAAGAAGAGATGGATATTCTGAGCCAAATAGCCTTGATTAATATCAGATCTCAGAAGTTCTACAAGAGGACTGGCAGGAAATTTCCAGGACTCTCTGGCAAAACCCAAGTTGGTTTTGACAAGAGTAAGTTGAGGTGTCACAAATGCCAAAGGCTTGGACACTTTGCAAGAGAGTGTAGATCATCTGGATCTAACTCCTCTGCACCCTTTGTGACTTTTCCAAGCACTAGTCCACAAAACAGGGGGCAACATCTGCTAGTTCTGGTCATCATTCACACCTGTTTTGCCTGCATATTTTGTCCCGTAGGGTCCAATGTCATATCCGTATCCCTGCTATTACATGCCTCAGCCAAATCCAGTTCAAGTTCCTACTGCACAACAACCACAAGCATTACCTGAGCCTCTACCATCTCAATCATAACCTCATCACAGCTTTTTCACCCCTGGTAATGTTGACTGGAGCAGTTTACCAGATGATCTCTCTGGTACTGAGCAATTATTTACTGGTGATGGTTAACATGGTGGTGAACATCCTTTTGGGAATCTAGCTCTCATGGCCCTGGAATCTACTGAGGGTTCATGCTCCAATGCATCTTCTTCACAGGTAACCCAGGTATCCTCTAAGGCTAAGGCCAAGCTTTGTTCTGAATCTTGCATAGATGCATTTGTCTCTATTAGAGAAGCAAATGTAGCTGTAATTAATCAAAATCTAGAGCTTGAGCAAACTATTTCCAAAAGAAAAGCTGAATATGAGTCTGTCCTTAAGGACAAAGATGATGAGATTTATAAGTTTAAATGCCAATTAAATGATGAAAAGGCTAAGCTAGAGGTCATTCTTGAGAACCATAAGGAACTCAAAGAAAACTTGCAGTTACCCAAGTGAGTGTGACTGCTGGGTGTCATCCTGCAAGGGATTTGAAATGCTGCTCAGTAAGCAATTGCTTCAAATGTGAAGTTTGGAATTGGTTACAACCATATTGCACCTCCAACAGATTTCACTCCAAAACCAATAGTAAAATCTGAAAGTGAAAGCAATCTCCAAACCACATTATCATGTGCATCATCCACAAGTGATCTCCCAAAATCACAAGATGAAATAAGGGTTGATACCTCAGCAAGTCAATTGGCTGATGGGTTAACTACTGATAAGCACATGAAGCTGAGTATTTCAGATGTTGTCCCTCAAAGTAACTTAAGTACTGAAGGGCAAGTTACAACAACTGAAAAGCATTTCAAATCAGCTGAAATAGATGGATTAACAACTGCTGACAATGAACAACTGAAGAACAACTCTTCAGTTGTTACAGATTCCTCAGTACTGAACAAAATACTGAAAGGAAGAAAGTACTAAAGAGCACACCTTCAGTAGTTTCCACATCAGCAGTTGATCAATCCAAGATGAAGAATAAGCCATGTGAAATATGTGGTAAATTCAATCATCTTTCGATGAATGTTGGTACAGAAAGGGTTCCAAACTCAACAGAGATAAGCTGATTAAAATCTAGATGGATGAAATGAAAACTGAGTTTGAGACCAAGTTTGTACCGAAATCATTCCATTGTGATAAACCCAAGCCTTCAACCAAATTCAAAAAGAAGGATAAGGTTCATCACAAAACAGCTGATGGTGCTCCTCATGATAAACATCAGACTAAGTCTGTTAATTTTAAGGAGGAAATGGTGAATCATAGGAACTCATCAAACACAAGTACTGATATGTCACAAGAGCTGAAAGCTTTGGCTACAAATCAGACACAACTTGTTATGATGATTCAGCATTTGTTAGGGAGAGTTAACCAACTAGATGCACCTGTGATCAAATCACTGAAAAGGCATTCCAAGCCCAAATCCAAAGAATCCATTTCAGCACCATCTCCTTCTTCAGTTGTTAATCATAAGAAACAAGTTATGGTTGCATCTGTTGATGAAAACAGACCCAAACCAAAAAGGTTTGGGTCTCAAAATCTAACTAGTTTTCTTTTATGCAGGGTTTTTCAACATGCCAAAGGAGCATCTGGTATGTGGACAGTGGAGGATCTATGCATATGACTGGGAGCAGTTCTCTTCTTAATGATTACTCTCAAGGAAAGAAGGGATTTGTTTCATTTGGAAATGATGCCAGAGGTTACATCATTGGGAAAGGATATGTGTCTAATGGACAAATCCGGTTTGATGATGTCAACCATGTGGAGAATCTTAAGTATAATCTGCTGAGTGTCAGTCAGATGTGTGATAAAGGGCATGTTGCACTTTTCACAAGCCAGAACTGCAGGATTCTGTCTTCCCAAGTTCTGAGGCTGATTGACAAGGTAATGGATGAACATACTCTCCTAAAGGCCAACAGGATCGGAAGAGTGTATGCCTTGGATTTGTCAAAGAAGATTGATTTGAAGGGTCATCCCTGCCTGTTCTCCAAAGCCTCTCTTCAGGAATCTAAACTATGGCATAGAAGGCTGGGTCATGTCAATCTCAGCAACATGAATCAGCTGATCCACAATCGTTTAGTGAGAGGTTTATCAATAAAGGAGTTCCACTGTGATGAAGCCTGCACTGCTTGTTTGAAAGGAAAACAACACAAAGTCTCATTCCCTCCTATTGAAGAACCTAAGTCCACTGCCTGCTTGCAGTTACTACATATGGATCTATTTGGTCCTGTGAGAGTGATAAGCATGGCAAAGAAGAAATACTGTCTGGTAAATGTGGATGATTACTCCAGATTCGTATGGACTTTCTTTTTACATTCAAAGGATGAGGTTGCTCAGAAGATTACAAACTTTGTGCTGTATGAGATTTCTTGATGTTCCTGTACCTTCAGCAGCTCCACCCACAACAAATGCTTATGAGATTTCTGATTCCTCTACATTGTTTGATTTGCCATCTAATACTTGGTTTCATGAATCTGAATCAACATCTGCTGATGCTGAACCGGCTACAAACACTTGCACTGATCTTATTGTGCACCAAGAGCTGAAGAATCACCCCATGTCTCAAATCATTGGTGGTATCAATGTTGGCGTCTCAACCAGAAGTCAATTGTCTAACTTGTGCTTCTATGCTATCTTCGTCAGTTAGCAAGAGCCAAAGAACTATCATGTTGCTTTGAGAGACAATGGATGGGTGGAAGCCATGCAGCTTGAGCTACTTCAGTTCAAGAAACAACAAGTGTGGGAACTGGTTCCTCTACCCCCAGGTAAGTGTGCAATAGGCACTAAATAGGTGTTTAGGAACAAAACAGATGAAAATGGGCTTATTGTTAAGAACAAGGCCAGACTGGTGGTTTAGGGGTTTTCACAAGAAGAAGGTATTGATTACGATGAGACCTTTGCCCCTGTAGCCAGACTGGAGGCAATTAGATTATTCTTAGCCTATGTTGCATTCCATAATCTTAAAGTTTTTCAAATGGATGTTAAAAGCGCATTTTTATATGGTAAAATAAAAGAAGAAGTTTATGTGTGTCAACCACCAGGTTTTGAGGATAATAAACATCCAGATTGGGTATACAAGCTTGATAAGGCTCTTTATGGCTTGAAACAAGCTCCTAGAGCCTGGTATGAGACATTATCAAATTTTCTTCTTCAAAATAATTTCACTAGAGGCTCCATAGATAAAACTTTATTCATTAAGAAGGTGGATCAGCATAAGCTACTTGTTCAAATTTATGTTGATGATATTATTTTTGCATCCTCTGATTCCCAATTGTGTGATGACTTTACCAATTTAATGCATAAGAAGTTTGAAATGAGTACAATGGGAGAATTACAGTTCTTTCTAGGATTGCAAATCAAACAAAAGGCTGATGGGACTTTCATTCATCAGTCTAAATATACAAAAGATCTTTTGAATAAGTTTGATTTACAAAACTGTAAGCCCTATTCTACTCCCATGTGCAACACCACACAACTGGATGCAGATCAGAAAGGTAAGGCTGTTGATGAAACACTTTACAGATGTATGATTGGGTCTTTGATGTACTTAACAGCTTCTAGACCAGATATCATGTTTGCAACGTGTGTTTGTGCTAGATTTCAGGCTGCTCCTAAAGAGTCTCACTTGATTGCAGTCAAAAGGATCTTTAGATATCTGCAAGGTACACAATCTCTAGGTTTATGGTATTCCACTGGACACTCTTGCAAATTGGTTGTTTTTTCTGATAGTGACTATGCAGGGTATAAGTTAACCAGAAAGTCAACTTTTGGTGGTTGTCAATTCCTAGGCAACTGTTTGATTTCTTGGCAGAGTATGAAACAAACATCTGTTGCTACATCCACTGCTGAAGCAGAGTACATTGCTGCTGCAAGCTGTACTTCTCAGGTACTCTAGCTTCAGAACCAACTTTTGGATTATGGCATTATAGAGACTAAGACTCCATTATTAATGGACAGTGCTTCAGCTCTTTGCATTGTCAAGAATCCTGTCCACACTCTAGGACCAAACATATAGAGATCAGACATCATTTTATTAGGGACTGTTTTGAAAAAGGTCTGATTGATCCAAAGTTTGTGCCTAGTGCTGATGAGCTTGCGGACATTTTTACTAAGCCTTTGGATAGCTCGACTTTCCAAAACCTAGTGTTAAGGCTTGGTATGCTGCAGCTAGAATAAGTGATAACTACTGATGATCTCAGTAAATAAGTACTGATGATCATTTGTAACCATATCACAAATAAGTACTGATTCTGTTACAAGAACTGATACAGTCATAACTACTGATATAAGTACAAACAGATAAGTACTGATGTCCTATGAAACAACTGAAAAACAGCCAAAAAGACTGATGAGTAAGTGTTGAGGACAGTATGAAACATCTGAAAAGCTATGAATTGACGAAAACTACTGACGAGAATTTTCTCTTCAGTTGTTTCTAAAACTGCTGCTTCATCTTAAACAACTGATAACAAAACCACGTCTTCAGTAGTTTCACAACTACTGATGACAAACATCACGTCGTCAGCTGTTTACAACAACTGATGACAAAACCATGTCTTCAGTAGTTTCATAACTACTGATGACTAACACCAAGTTATTAGTTGTTTCCAACATCTGAAGCTAAAACCATGGTCTTCAGTAGTTTTATAACTACTGATGCCTAAAACCAAGCCTACAGTTGTTTCAACCTCTGAAGGTTAATACCACGTCATCGTCGTTTAAAACCACTGATGACTCATACCAAACCCTTCAGTTGCTTTATAACCCGTACCCTATAAATACCTTACCTTACAGAGCTTCATCATCTCAAACCTAACGTTCAAAAACTCAGAACCTTCTCTCACATCAATGGCGAACATGAAGCTTAAACCACGACACAACTGTGTTGCTTACCTTACCAAATCACCCTTCTGGACAAAGTTTGATAATGCCATTGATCTAATGATCAACTCTCCATACAAAACGGCTTTCCTTCTAAATCCTACCATTCATGCCGAATCCCTCCATCAGTTCTGGACGAACGTCACCCCTATCACTGGGGAGAATGACACCGACTCTCTCCAGTCGTTCGTCAACAACCGTCAGGTGGTCATCACTCCAGCGATCCTTCGCCAAACCCTACAACTGGATGATGCCACTTTCCCCACTGGGTATCCAAAGGGCACCACTGATCTATCATTTGCCCAACATGGATGCCAGGTAACCTCAGCGCCTCTACCATCTGAAGAAGCATTTCCATGATGCGGAACGACTAATTTTTCATATGGTGAATGTATGCTTAGCTCCTAAGACTTCTTCTTGGGATCAAATGACGACGAGGTGGCAGCAGGTATTATTCTCTATCCTTGACCAACAAAGCTTAAATTTTTCTGAAATATTATTTCTTAAACTCAAGGATATGGCCTCCAAGCCTATAGCTAACCGATGGATATTATATCCTCGGTTCCTAATGGCCATTATAGTAAACCAGCTGAAAGCCGAGGGACTTGTTGGCCTTGGAGTCCCTGCCACGGTTGTATTACCTGAAGTATACTCCAGGCACAACTCAGACCAGTCACTCAAACTGGCTGCCAAACTGCGAAAACCCACAGCTGGAACCCACAGCCACCACCTCCAATCCATTGTCCCCACCAAACGCAAACACAAGAAAACCAAAAAGCTACTTAGGGATGAGTCCCCTGAGGATGCCCCTACAACACAAACGTAGGTATATCTACTGGTCATAACCCCCCAGTAGATACACGTACCACTCACCCTCAACCGCTCAGGTTTCCTCTCAACAGGAGCATGTAGCAACCACCTCTGGGGCACCTATACATCTGGAACCTTCCTCACTTGAGGAGGTTGCCATTGCAACGCACCACTCTCCCCGGGTGCATACTGCCTTCACACCCTCTCCCACTGCAACCGCCCCCAAAGTCCTACCATAATAATTGCCAAAGTGCTGATTCAGTTGCATTCCTCACCTCCTCCCCAGATACAAATCAAAACTGGGATGACCTCAACCATTGAGGGGGAGGACCAAAGTGCTTCTGACACCCCACAACACAGGGGTTACCATATTCAATCTCCAAGTGTAGAAACGGAGATTCGAATTTCTGGTGAGGCTGCCATTTCTCCTGCTTCAGCAAATGATCAGGATGAATCTGGTACTATCCATAAGACCTCACCAGAGGCAACTGCCGATGAAGGACATGGTCCTGAGGCAGGAAGTCCCTAGTACCATGACCAAGGGGCACATGCTACTACTGGTCTACACTCAGAGCATGTTCATCCTGATTCTATCAGGAGGTCAGGTGATTCAGTAAACACTGATGATGACCTGGGCTTCTTTTATGATGTTTTAGCCCAAAACACCATCCTCGAGGATGAGGTGAGCAGACTCAAAGAGCTGCTTGCCAAAATTTCTCAGGATCAAAGACCATCTACCCCTCAAAACCCACAGATGGCACCTTCCTCTGAAGGTCTCCCATACACAGAGTCCCTCCAAAACCATCAGCCACCTACCTCTGCTTCTGGCACTATTTCTCAGGGACAGAACCCCCCTGAGGAAATAGCTGCTATCTTTCAACATTCCTTACCTCTCATCACATCAACTATCACTGATATGGTGCTTAAAACCCTTGATGAGAGGCTTCCCTCAGTTATACAACCCTTGATAGAGGATGCTGTGAGCAAAAGGCTTTCTGACAATCAAACCCTTGAAACCAATGCAACCAAAAAGGGGGAGATTCAGTCAGTGAAAGCAAAAAGAAAGAGGATGCAGATAGGAAAGAAACTGAGAAGGAGAAGGTGAAGGATGCTGACATGGAGAAAGTGACTGAAAGTACTAAAGACTTTCATGTCACATACAAGAAAAGGAAGAATGAAAAGGAGGCTGACTTGGAGAAAATGGTGAAGAAGCCTGATGCCGAACACAGCCGATCAATGGATAACATCATTGATCAGTTGTTTAGGCAAGGTCACGACACTGAAAAACTTGACTCAGAAATCAGAAGACTGGAGATTGAAGAAATCCAAGCTAGATGGGAAAGTTATGATGTGTTGGAAAGGGAAAGGCTAGAAATCATGATCAGGTTCATAGGAAGTATCTTGGTAGATCATTGATTGAAATCAAGGCATGGTCCAGGGACAACATCTTGGTAATAACCACCAAGATCTGTTCGTCTGAAGTATACACAAAAGGATTGGTTATTGAAGCCTTAAACGAAGTTGGTGCTGGGAGCAGGACTGAACTAGTCAAGCAATCTAAAGCCGAACTCACATCCAAAATGCTAGAACAGCCTGTCAAAATTCCCACACCAAAACCCACTAAAACAATCCCTTTACCCCAAAAACCACCACAAAACAACCCACCAAACCAATTCCCTTACCCTCAAAACCAATAGCCGATGATGTACCCCAGACGAGGAAGAGAAGGGTACTGAGGCTAGAAGAGGAAGAAGAAGAGATGATGAAGATGAAGATAGGCTGCCAATCTCAGCTGTTATACAGTTGCCAAAGGCCAAACGTCACTCTCCAACAATTACTCCTGAAACTCAAAGACAAATTATGAAAGTGAAGCTAGAAGAAGAAGAGCTTCACAAACAACATGATGAGGAATTGTTGAGAAGAGTTGACAAAGCATATGCTGCCACATCTTCAATCATCAACATGAAGAAGCACGCTCTCAGTTATACACTCTTAAACATACATTTCAATATCAAAAGGAGAGAGTGAGGATTTAGCCTGATCCCAGGGTGTCTCATAGGATTCACAAGAAAAACATCCACAGAGATACATTGGCCAAGTGAAGAAGATTGTAGATGAAGTGATCTCACTGGTCTTTGTAGTATCACCCTGGGAAATCCTAGATGACTTCAAGAAAGCCTATAAAGCTAACCTGACCCCACAAAAGATGCTGGAAATAAAATGGTGAAAAAGGGGTTAGTATATAAGAGGCTTGAGGAAGTTAGAAAGAATGAGCTCCAGTTGTTCTTAGAGGGTAATCACCCAGATGAATTGCTTATAGAGTAATAACAACTGTGGAACTCAAAAATGGGAAACAGGTCAAATACCTATCTGAATATTATGGGCCAAAATCACTTTTTGAAGGAGGAGCTGAGAGCTTACCATGGAGGAACAGATAACCTTCCTTCAGGCCTATACAAGGGAGTCATACAGACTCATTGTTGGGAAGTAGATCTCATGGATGGGGTAACAGCTCTGTGTCCAGTTCCCCAAGATAGAGTTCCCATTCATCCTTTGCCAAACAGATCATTGAGACTTCTTCCCAGGCCTGTGCTTACATGGGTCACTTCTGAGCTGATCTAGAAGACAAAAAGACCAAATCTTTCTGCCATAATAAGTGGGACATCTTCAATAATTTAGAGGTTTTGGCTGCATTGGTTCAGGGGGAGTTTGTTGGACCAAAAGAACCAATGAGCCTGATCAGAAAAAGCTCTAAGTCCCATAGACATCACAACAACTGCTGAAGACTTGATCAGCTGTTTGACAAAGTCTGAAGACTTCAACAGCTGAAGACTAAAGTAATGAAGACTTCAACAGCTGAAGACCAAAGTCTGAAGATCAACAGTTGAAGACTAAAGTACTGAAGACTTCAACAGCTGAAGACCAAAGTCTGAAGATCAACAACTAAAGACTAAAGTACTGAAGATCAACAGTTGAAGTACAAAGACTGAAGACATCAGCTGATGACAACAGCTAAAGTTCAAGTACAAGTACAGAAGCCTTCAGAGTTTGTTACAAAAGCTGAAGAAGCATTCTTCAGTTGTTGTGATGGTTTCATTTTAGTAGTTTTCTTTTATGTTTCAGTATCTATAAAACGACTGAAGAGCATGTTCTTTAGTCGTTGTAGTTTCAGTAGTTTCTTTTCAGTAGTTGTAGTGATAGTTAACACTTAGTATTTTTGTAAGAAGATGTCAGCTGTTTTGACATCTTCAGTAGTTGTGTTAACTTTTAGTAGTCTGAATAATTCTGTTAGATGTCACTATCAAATGACATCAGCAGACGTCACATCTCCTATATAAGGAATGTTCCACCACGACATTCTTATATAAGGGATGATTGACCTGATTGTAAGTGTGACATTTTGCCACCACGAAAGCGCGTATTGAATGAAATATTTGATTTGCAGAATTCTTTCTATAATCGTTTGCTCTTACTTTGTATATCAACTGTATTCTTGTGAATTGTCTAATTCATTTTGATTTCCGCTGCAATACTCTCTAATCAATCAAACGTAGATCACTGATCCTAACAAGAAGAGTTAGCCTCAACGCCGCATCAGATATCTCTGGTTCTGGTGATTCTGTCTTTTGGTCTCTGATGTGGTAGTCTCCTCTTTAGGCTTGTAACTGACCTCGGTAGCAGTTGCTTCTTCACTATGTGACATCGCTATCTCAACTGCTAATCTCCTTCACTAGCGGAATCATTGTCAATATCTTCTACACATAATGTTTGATTCCCCTGGTGAGACAAACCTAAAGCTCCAATCCTGTCCTTCATCATCATGAGCAGTCAAGGCTTTTGGATCCTTGCTTGATGAAGTAGAACTGGTAGCGCTTGTCTTGACGGGTGAAGGACGAGAACGGGTTCCCGTTACCCGTCTTCTTAGGCTTGACACATTCTCTTTTGAAGTGCCCCTTCTCCATCACAGTTGAAGCAGGTCACTTTGCTCTTGTCAAAGCCAATGTGGTATCCTTAGTAGCTACCAAGTTCTGTCCGGTTTGTTTTACAAACTTCTTGCTCTCATTCTTTTTGGTTAATTGGTTTTTGACTTGAAATATGTGAATGATTAACCTTAGAAGTCTTTTTAGGTTCTGATTTGACTCTGTTTGACTCTGACTTTAAGTTAACTTTTTCAAATTCCTTTTCCGGATTGACACAAGGCAATTTACCCTTTGCTTTTGAAATGGCCTCCTTTTGTTTGATTCCAGAGTCAATAGATGAACATAAGGAATCTGGATCACTAACAAGAGGAGTAGACACCACATGATCCTTGATGGGATTATTATTTATTTGTCTAGTCTTAGTGTTCATCAAATTCTCAGGTGGTGGTGGAACCACTTTATAACCCAATCCCTCCCCGTTGTTCCTTTCTCTCACTAAGTGTTGGACTATGTGTGAAGAACTAGTCCAACTATGCAGTTTCTGTTTTAATGAATTTACTTCTACTTCTAGAACTGCCTTTTGCTTCTTAGTGTCTTCTAGGGAGTTTAGATAATACCTAATGTCATTAGCTTGGTTAAAAGCAACTACTTCGGTTTCCCTAAGCTGTTTAGTCAAAAGGTCTATCTTTTCATTATAACTCTGCTCATTTAGTTTTAATACCTTATTAGCCTCAGTGCACAGTTGCAAATCTTTTACTAAGTTATTATATATGATCTAATAACCTAGCAAGATTTTCATCTATGCTATTCCTAAAAGTATCACAATCAGAACAAGCATGATTATCAAACATTTGGTCAGTAGTACTTACCTGAGTTGATTCAGAAGAGTTAGCCATCAACGCCGCATCAGATATCTCTGGTTCTGGTGATTCTGTCTTTTCTGTCTCTGATGTGGTAGTCTCCTCTTTAGGCTTGTAACTGACCTCGGTAGCAGTTGCTTCTTCACTATGTGACATCGCTATCTCAACTGCTAGATCTCCTTCACTAGCGGAATCATTGTCAATATCTTCTACACTTGCAATGTTTGATTCCCCTGGTGAGACAAACCTAAAGCTCCAATCCTGTCCTTCATCATCATGAGCAGTCAAGGCTTTTGGATCCTTGCTTGATGAAGTAGAACTGGTAGCTTGCTTGTCTTGACGGGTGAAGGACGAGAAAGGGTTCCTGTTACCCGTCTTCTTAGGCTTGACACATTCTCTTTTGAAGTGCCCCTTCTCTCCATAGTTGAAGCAAGTCACTTTGCTCTTGTCAAAGCCAAATGTGGTATCCTTAGTAGCTACCAAGTTCTGTCCGGTTTGTTTTACAAGCTTCTTTTCCCTCGGACAGCACTAGCTAAGGCCCACATTATGTACATCCTCTCAAGCTCCATTTCTTCCACCTGCTCGTAGTCCTCGTCTGCCAGATGGCAGTTTCCAATCTTTCCAGCAACAAGTTCATCATAAGAATGAATCACTGCAGCCAAAAGATCCATGTGTTCTCGAGCTACTTCCACAGTCACATTACCGAGATTCTCGGTCTTCATTTTAGTAGCACTTGCTTCGGATCCAATATAGTGGGTACAAGAAGGTCCCAACGTGTCTGATTCTGAAGGAGACGCATGTGAAGGACCCGATGAGCTAGACACAAATGCAGTTTGGAGAGGTGCTCCAGATGTCTTAGCTTGAGGCGTGGCGTTGTACAAAGCTGGATTTTGATTGTACGAAGACTTCCGAGCTCTGTACTTCATCCTAAGTGCCTCTTCTCGAAACTTAAGAATGAAGTCATTAATATCCAGTTTTGCCAGCATTCAATTCTGTCTAAGGTTAGACACGAATGAAGCCCACTTTTCAGGCAATCTGTCTGCAAAGTTAGTAACTTTCTCTTCCATGGTAGTAGCCACCCCATGTGTATGCAGTTCACTCATCAAATGGTAGAATCTATCTATAATGTCGTCTAAACTCTCGTTTCCCATCGATGAGAAGTTATCGAATTCCTACTTTAACTCCTTAGCCTTGATTGCCTTCAACGAAGCTTCCCGTCATACCTCTTTTCTAGCTCATCCCAAAGTTTCTTGGACTGCTTATTCTCTGAGTACTGGTGGAATATGTCTTTAGGAATAGACTGTGTAATCAATGCATAAACTCTTTTCTCTACATTGTATTAACTTTCTGCACATCCGTCATCCCTCCTAACGTTAGCTAAACTCCATCAGCTCCACCGGTGTACTATATCCAATCTCGATGGCTTCCCACAGATTCGGATCCATTCCATTGAGGTAGATCTCAAAACGTTGTTTCCAGTGGGGAAACTCATCTAACGTTAAGAGCTTTGGTGGTTTATATGATTACCCACCTCACTCTCAAGCAACAGCAGGTTGTGTATCCTAGAGTCCTTCCCAGCAGTAAAGGATGACATTTGATCTTCCATGGCGAATAACTTTAAGTCTAATGAACAACTGTCACTGGTGCGACTGAAGGATGCAAATGGTCTAGTCGTTCGTATGAACTCTGCGACTGGTTCAATCGTGCGGCTGAACTAAGCGATTGGCTCAGTCATGCGAATGAATCTGATGCGTATGAGCAATGCGAACGAACGGTTCAATCGTACGAATGTAGATGCGACTAGGTCCAATCGTGCGTCTGGACTATGCGAATGAAGTCCAGTCGTGCGAATGGACTCTCGTGCGACTGAAGCTGCTGTTTTGCGAAATTTTCTAGGTTAAACGTGTTTCAGCCGTAAAAATTCGAATTTTCGCAAGGTCTAATCGCCTAAGTCCGTAGAAACCAAACTTTGCTGAGCAGGGAACGTCCAAGATCACTTTTGACACCAAAAATTGCGTTTTAATGCAAAAACACAAATTTTTATCAATCTTGATAGTAATCAAGAGCCAAAGCTCTGATACCACTTGTTAGGACCTGGTATTTGAACGAAATACCTAGTGATTAGCGTGTAGACCAGATCAAATAGTGCGGAATCCTATTTGATTGGCGATCCAATCAGTGAGAACACACGAAGAATCAATCAAGAACTGAATCTAACGTTAGAAGTCGATTGGGAATCGATCTAATATGTTCTGTGAACTTGGAGAATGAATTGTGAGGCTTCTGGACGGCTAGGGTACGTCTGGAATCATAATTAATGAAAGCTCTACTTTTTTTTTCACGAATTGGGTTGTATTTATAGGTTAGTATTGTTCATTCGTGCGACTGAACAATTAGTATGGTTCAGTCGTGCGATTGAACCATGCGATTGATTCATCCGCACGACTGAGTGTTCAGTCGTGCGACTGAGCCAATCTTATGTTACAATCATACGACTGATCCAGTCTCCTGGTTCAGTCATGCGACTGAGTCATTCGTATGATGTTATTCATGCATATGGTCCAATCGCATGGGCATTTGCATGAGAACTTCATTTTGTTAAGTTTGAATGTATTATTAATATAACATTATGTGTAACAATTCAAACAACCACAAACCTAATTAACCAATCAACGTCGACTCATTAATGAAATATTAAACATTATAAATAATAAACAAACAATATCATTTCATTAATCATTCCAATCATTACCTCAGAATCAGACAAACAAGATCTATTACATTCATATCATGATCTAGGGACAACATGTATCAACAGTAATTTAATAAGTTAACATGTTTCACCCCAAAATGGTGTGACATAATATAAAATGGGGGCAAGAAAACCCACATGGCAAATAAGTATAAGAAATAGCAATTAATTAGAATAATAATAGGCGTCGTTCCAACGTAAACCGTCACAAGGCACCTAAATATATATATACAAGGTTTAACGTTTAATAAGAATAAGTCTAACGATTTAACGAGAACTAGGGTTTCAACTTGGTATTTGGGGTTTTGTCTATAATTATATTTAACAATTTGGAACCAATTATATTTCCTTGAAAAAATATATTTATATTTATATAAAGATATGAAATAAGAAAACACTTATAATAATTTGTAAGATTTATAATAAAGTTTAAATATAAAGTTTTATAAATGAAATAAGCAGGATTTAAACAATATTTAAAAGCAACTTTGAAATAATACTTTTTGTGAATTAAACTATTATTTAAGTAATTTTTATAAAGATAAGCTAAATATAAAATTAGCTTTAGAATATTTAATAAAAATATGAAGGTATTTTAATAATAACTTACAAAATAATAATTAAGTGATTTTAAAATAAACAACGTTTAAAATAATTTTTTATAATTTTTAGAAATTTTTAACTTTTAATTTGAAGGTCAAAAGGCCTTAAAAGATATATGAGGTTCCTGAGTTCGAACCGGGGACCTCTGGCTTGGAGAGCATGCATCTTACCAGTGAACTAAGGCCTTAGCCGCGTTATGAAACAACTTTTAAATTATAAAAACACGGTTACAAGGAAATCCCAAAAACATATGAACCCTAGATTTGATTTGAGCCAAATGAACCCCAATTTGATTACGTTAATGAATTAACCTTGGGGCTTTTAATCTGTAAGGTCCCGTTCCCGGGACGCTTACAGTTGGTAAATCATCACCATAAAACAAATAATTAGATTTTATTTCATAAAACATCGCAACGGAACATTAAATAACCTTTCATTTCCATTTAAATGCTTTTGCAAGTTAATAGAATCGTTCATTTCAAAACATCATTTGTTCGCATCACAATGCAAAAACATTAAACAAAAGAATGCCATCGAAAAGAGCTGAGTGGCCGCCATGTGCCATCCTCAGCAACATTACCTGCCAACTGGAAACACATAAAAGTCAGCGTTGTTGAGTTCTAGTTTTGTAATAAAACATACTTAATCTTTCCATTTAAACCGTTAATTACTTTTGCATGTGGTCATACATCATACCTACACATAGATAATATCATTATTATCTTCATCATTCATCTATTAACTTCCATTCATTCATACTTTCTTACTTTATCGTTCGTTCATCATACATCTTTTCTTTCTGTCAAAACCATGAACTTTACCCTTCCGTCATGCATAAAGCTGGTACTAGGCCGAAGCCTATCATAGACCTTCCATCATGGTGCACAACACTCTGGACGCAGTACCGAAGGTAAAAATTCCGGTGTACCATTGTCATGTGCTATACCCTTTCGTCATGATTAAAGCTGGTACTGGGCCGAAGCCTATCATAGACCTTCATCATGGTACACAGCACCCTGGCCACAGTACCGAAGGTAAGCAACAATGGTTCTATTCAAATGGTCAGACCAATCACAAAGAAGGACCCCGATATGCATCCTTTGGGGTAGCTAACCCACACACCGTTGGGCTAACACCCTACATTGGGGCATGTCCCGACATACAAGGCTTGCAAGACTTTTGTTACTTTCCATCATTCATTAATGCATGCATTCATTCATCATGTTCCTCTTTCATTATCTTCCACTTTACATTACATAATAATTTCATTTCATTCATTAACATTCCACGTAAAGCCAAGGGAAAATAATCATACACAGTAATAAGGAACATCAATATAAACATACAACATCATCATACAGAGCATCATCATACATACATAACACACATCATGCATAATCATACAACACTTTCCCCCGAAAGTCAGTAAATAAACTATGTTCCCTCGGGTACAAAGCCCTACTTGGCGTATAGGCACCCTTCAGTCGCATGGCCTCCCAAGGCAACTGATCCCATGCGGATGGACACAATGCGGATGAATCCCATGCGAATGGACCTAATGCGGATGAACACTAGTGCGAATGGATCTAATGCGGATGGACCTAGGCGTATGGACCTCAGTCGCATGACCCCCCATGCGAATGACCCTCAGTCGCATGACTCACAAGCGTATGGACTCCAGTCTTACGACTGAAGGACTCCAGTCACACGACTCACATACGAATGAACTTCAGTCGTAAGACTTGCATGCGTAAGGGCCTCAGTCGCATTCCTTCATCGTATGACCTCCAGTCGCATGCCATTCGGTTGCCTAGCCCTAACTAGTATAGAATGCAGTTCATCCCGAACCTAATCTGCCATTTTCCACCTCCAAGCTCTCCCAAACTCGTTCTAAGCCCAAATCAACCATCCTAAATCTTAGAAACACATACCACAACACCATTCAAGCACACACAAGCCCGAAAAAAAACCCGTCGAATCACACACAAACACATACACACGGGTTCAACATACACATTTCAAAAACAGGTTCTTAGATATGTTCCGGCCCCAAATCAGTTGAAAACATGTAAAAGAGGGGTCCTAGAACTCACACAACCAACCCCGACGAGTAGAGCTTCAATCCCCCGCTACCTCGATATCCTCCAGTGGAACAATCATATCCTTGTCCGCAAAACATTTCCTCAGATGAAATACGTGGAATGTCGGGTGAATCCCACTTAGCTCATCTGGTATCTCCAATCTATAGGCCACCTCTCCTACTCGAGCAATGATTCGAAAAGGCCCTATATACCTTGGGCTCAACTTGCCTTGCTTTCTGAACCGGATGATACCCTTCCAAGGTGAGACCTTCAATAAAACCCAGTCACCCACCTGGAACTCAATCGGTCTGCGTCGTTTATCAGCAACGACTTCTGTCTATCTTTGGTTGCCTTCATGAAGGCCTTGATCCTTGAAGCTTCTCAGTCGTAGCCTTAATTACATCGCCGCTTCCTAACTCCTTCTGACCAATGTCACCCCAACTGATGGGTGTCCTTCATCTCCTACCATATAGCATCTCATAAGGTGGCATACCAATGCTGGCATGATAACTGTTGTTATATGAGAATTCAGCTAACAGGAAGTGGTCATCCTAACTTCCTCCAATATCGATAACACAAGCACGAAGCATATCCTCCAACGTCTGAATGGTCCTTTCGGACTAACCATCTATCTAGAGATGATAAGTCGTGGTAATATGTAACATCGTTCCCATCGCATCGTGAAATTTCTTTCAAAATTCAGATGTAAACCGGTTGTCACGATCAGACACAATAGACACCGGCACACCATGACGAGTTATAATTTACTTGATGAATAGATCAGCCAACCTCTCGGATGAATATATCTCGCAAATCGGTAGGAAGTGAGCACTCTTCATCGAACGGCCAACAATCACCCATATGGCATCATACCCTTTCGGAGTACGTGGTAGCTTCGTAATGAAATCCATGGTGATGTGCTCCCACTTCCATTCCAGTATATTCAAAGGTTGGATCTTCCCGTACGTCTTTTGGTGCTCAGCCTTCACTTGTAGGCAAGTAAGGCATTTACTCACATACTCCACCACATCACGCTTCATACCCGACCACCACATAATCTTCTTCATGTCTTGATACATCTTTGTAGCACCGGGATGAATAGAGTACTGTTTCTTGTGAGCTTCATCCATGATCTTCACCCGTAGATCCTCAAAACGAGGAATCCACATTCGCCCGAATCGGGTTCTAACACGAGTGTGTTTTCACCCAATTCGGCAACCAGACCTCTCATTCTTTCAGAGTTAAGGTGATCTTCTTTCAATGCCTCATCTTGAAACTCCTTAACTTGCTTCATCAAATCCGAGGTCATGCTCAACTGGTAAGCTTTCACCAGAATCAGCTTGGTCTCGCCTTTCGGCTAAGCACATCCGCCACAATGTTGGCTTTGCCCGGATGGTAACAGATCTCGTAATCATAGTCATTTATGAGCTCTAACCATCTCCTTTGCCTCATGTTCAAGTCCTTCTGCTCGAAGAAATACTTTAAACTCTTTTGGTCAGTGAATATGGTGCACTTCGTCCCATACAGGTAGTGCCTCCAAATCTTTAATGCAAAGACCACGGCTGCTAGCTCCAAGTCATGAGTAGGATAGTTAACCTCATGAACTTTCAACTGTCGGGATGCATAGGCTATAACCTTTCCTCTTTTCATTAACACACACCCCAACCCCAAGTAAGAAGCATTAGAATAAACCATCAGATCTTCACTTCCATCGGGTAATGACAGAACAGGAGCTTGAGTCAATCTCGCCTTCAATTCCTCGAACGCCTTCTCTTGCGCTTGACCCCATACAAACTTCACATCTTTACGGGTCAACTTAGTTAGTGGAGAAGCGATCTTAGAGAAGCCTTGAATGAATCTTTTGTAGTAGCCCGCCAAACCCAAGAAGCTACGAATCTCGGATGGCGTCTTTGGAGACTCCATTGCATCACCGCCTCCACCTTTGTCGGGTCCTCCACCATAATCCCATCAGGATTCACCACATGACCCAAGAATTGAACCTCGCGCAACCAGAACACGCATGGCGTACAACTTCTCCCTTCTCAACGTCTCTAGAACCTCCCGAATGTGACCGGAATGCTTTATCTCACTCTTCGAATAAATCAGGATATCATCAATAAACACGATCACTGATTTATCCAATATCGGCTGACACACTCGATTCATTAGATCCATAAAAGCAGCTGGTGCATTGGTCAAACTAAAAGACATGACCAGGAACTCGTAGTGATCATAACGCGTGCGAAAAGCTGTTTTAGGGATATTCTGCTCTTTCACTTTAATTGGTGATAGCCCGATCGAAGGTCTATCCTTGAAAACCAACTGGCACCTTAAAGCTGATAGAACAAATCATCAATTCTCTGTTAGGGGTATCGGTTCTTTATCCTCAACTTATTCAGCTCATAGTAGTCAATACACATCCTCATACTACCGTATTTCTTCTTCACAAACAGGACCAGAGCACCCCAAGAAGAGTTACTCAGTTTAATAAACTCCTTATCAAGCAGCTCTTGCAATTGCTCCATCAACTCCTTCATCTACGTTGGAGCCAGCCGATACGGTGCCTTGGCAACAGGTTGGGAACCTAGTATCAAATCGATCTGAAACTCGATCTCACGGTCAGGTGGCACTCCTGGTAAGTCTTTAGGAAATACATCTGGAAAGTCACACACAACCAGTACATCAGATAGTTGTGGTGTTGGCGTATCCACATCCTTTACATAGGCCAAGTAGGCACTACATCCATGCCTCATACACTTTCCCGCCACCGCCATTGAAATCACTTTCGGAATCGTCGTGACCCGATCACCATAAACCATCACTGAACTCCCGTTAAGCGTTGTCAACCGAATCATCTTCTTGTGATACACAATGTTCGCCTCGTAGTCCACTAACCAATCCATCCCAAGAACTACATCGAAACCACCTAAGGTCATCACGAATGGTCTAACAGGAAACTTGTGACCTTCTAATTCCACATCATAACCTTCTATCATTTCAGAAATCCTGGTTGACTTACCTATGGCGGTTTCTACATCAAAGGGCGCATCATCACTCCTACTACTAATAGGCAGTTTAGCACAGAAAGCAGTAGAAATAAAACTTTTACTCACACTCAAATCAAATAAAACAGAAGCCTAAGTTTGGTTCACTAGAAACATACCAGACACAACATCAGGGTCCGTCCTAGCCTCCTTCTATGTCATCGTGAATGCCCTAGTGCTCGCCCTTGATCCTTCTCCTCCAGTCTTCTTCACCCCCGAACCCTCAGCCCTCGGCTTCTTACAATCCCTACTCATGTGGCTCTCCACGCCATAGTTAAAACACTAGATCGTATGACAATCCTTTGCTACATGCCCCATCTTCCCACATTAGAAGCACAAGTTCGACCCCAGCCTGTATTCCCCACTATTCTCCTTTCCACATCTACCATACTTCTTCGAACCCGCACTCGATGTGACCACACGACGGTCGTCAACCCATGCCTTCTAGTTACCCGTCGAGGCATCACCCCGACCAAACCTCTTCCCATTCTAGTTCCGATCACCACTCCCTTTCTTGCTATCTTCAAACACCACCACCACATCTCTCTCATCATACAACCTCCCTGCCAAATCCACCGACGACCTACGTGCTCGGTCGGGCAGCGATCATGTGCCTGCGAATATCCGCTGGCAAGCCCTGGATGTACCTCTTAATCTTCCACGACAGAGGCGTCACCTGATCCGGCACCAGACTGCCATTTCGTTGAACTTTGTTGTATACTACTAATTTGTCATGGTTCCCGACTCCAGTTGCAGGTACTCTCTCTCACTTTGTCCATTTCTCTATGAGGACAGAACTCCTTATTCACCATCTCTTTAGTTCGGACCATCTCATCCTCCCAATAGCCCGCTACCCTCTGCTTGGACAATATTATCCCACCAGCATAAATCTGAGTCCACGAAAGAATGGGCAGCAAACTTCACCTTTGATCCTCTTTGCACTCGCTGATATTTAAACAACTTCCATTTCTCTCAACCCACCGTGAGCCGCAGTAGCAGTGTCGTTACCATCAAAAGTTTTTAGGGCTTCATCGTTGAAACGCCCATAGTCACAGCCTCGTTCCGCCTTCGGCGCATGCTCTTCTTCTTCCTCTTCCTTCATCACAGAGAGAACCGTTTCAGGCTCTGATTGCTCTCGGTCCTCCCGAGGCCTGTTTTTCTCCTTTCTTTCCCCTTCCCGTACAGCTTGATAACTTCGGTCATCAGAGACTTAAGATTGTCTGCATGACCTGATGCACCTCTTCAACAACATCCTCCTTTAAACGAGGCCCTTAGTTGCACTGCTCATCACCTCCTCCGGATGAGGGGTCTAGGGTTCCTTATGAACCACCTTTCCACTCTAATGGCTCCCCTCTCTTGGGTTGCGCTCAGCACCATCCACCACGACCACACCACAAGAATCTATTGAGATCTAACCACCGGCTATTCCACACGCACACTGAAAGATTCAAACACCCACACGTTCATTCAGGGAACCACTCAATTTATGTGTCAAGTATATAAGTCCCATATTATAGTGGCCAGTGTGATTAGCCCGTTACTTTCTCTTCATACCCCGGGCATTACCTATCCAGACTACATCATTATCAAGTCTAACATACAACACATTGACCACTGCAGGATCGTTTAAGGGTTTGAACATAATTACAACACAACAACACAATGAGGAGATTATCTAAACTCTAATCAAACAGTAAACTGGGTTAACCAAAAGTGATACTAAGAACACAAGTAAAGCAAGAGACAGAACATGAGAATATGGTTTTCAAGGATGCAGTACATTGCTTTCTCAAGTTCTTTTACAAGTGTTACAAAGTATGTTAAAGATACAAGAAACTTGAAATACTTATACTACAACCTACAGCCGGCTATACTATGAAAGCCAGCTGGATACAATTGACTAGACACTAACAAAATCAATTGTAGAATCAAAAGGCATATCTGCCTTTTGACCTTGTGACTATGACATGCCATAGCTCACATCCTTATACATTACAAAAAGGATAAAGTACATAAAGTGGAAAGTTTCAGACTCAAGACCTCAATGTACAGTTACCAAAAGCATGGACCTTTTCACCAACTCTTGTAAGTTGGTGACTTATCAGAGATGCAGCGGAAAAGGTGCTTTATGGAACAGTACATCAGATAAAGCATGTGTACTAAAAGTCTTCGGAAGAAATCTGTCTTCATAGGGTGAAGCTTCGGAAGACTTTGTCTCTTGAAGCTTCGGAAGACTTCATGTTTGGCTTCGGAAGATATTGGTCTTGACTTCGAAGATTTTACACTTAGAATGTTTTCTAATGTATTGTGTAAAACTTCCGAAGCATTCTTCACTTCAGTACTTAGTGCATGTTGCTGAGACACTTTGGATGTTTTGGGTTGCATCAGACTTAAGGAATCCTTACAAACTCCCCCTAGGCTGATGCTACCAAAACACTTAGAAGATCTCAGATGTTGGTAGTCTTCAGTACAATCAAGACCATTCCTTTCTTCATTTGGTGGTCAGGATCATCAAGACTCTCATAGTATCTTCTCATTTCAAAGAGATCATGCAGAGGTAAGTTGATTATGTCTTGCCAGGAGTAGACATTCTCAACACCTTGATCTCTGACAACATGCCATCTTTCTGGATTGGTAGAATAAGTCCAGGACAAGATAGGTGTCTCAGTTGCTAGAGGAGCCACTTGCATAGGAGTTGATTGGGTTGCCTCATCATGCACTTCCTCAGGTTGATCTGATTCAGCCTGGGGTGTAGAGGTAGATGACTTTGGCTTCTTCTTTTTAGTCTTTGGTTTAGAAGCCATTTTCTTCTTCCTCTTTAATGTCTTTAACTGAGAAGACTGGTCTGCAGCACCATGTTGATCATCAGTGTCTTTCTCAGTTGGGTGTTCCTCCCTCACAGGTTCAGAAGGAGAGGGAGTTTGACCCTGTCTTGGATCAGAAGATGAAGTTTGCTGAGGCTCAGCTGGAGGTTCTGGTTCAGGTGTCTCTGGTTGTTCAAACTTGACCTCCACTTCAGGTGGGACTTGACTTGGAAGAGAGTGCAAGTCAATCAATTCACCACTTTTAATCTTCTGCTTGATCACCCTTATATGCTCATCCATTGTAGATAGAGACATGGGACCAAGTCTCCTTCCGGAGAATCCATATGACTTCAAGAAGCTCATCATTCTTTGTCTGTCAGCAGACTTCTTTGCATTCTTTTGAATGATGGCTCTTGACTTTGCAGCTTCTTCCCTTAGCTTCCTTTTGGTTGTTTTTCTTTCTTTGACTAGCTCAAGCTCAAGTTGCTTTAAGTACTCGAACTCAATGAAGTCATAGGACAGGGGAAGAAGTGCATTTGCCTGATAGAAGCCTGTGGCACTCAGGTAGTTTATCATTTTGATTCTATCCTCTTCTTTCTACCTGAGGTTCTTGTGGAGCCACATCTTCCTGTGCAGGACTTTCTTGAACTGAGAGAGAGTGGGAGTATGCTTGTAAAGTCTTTTCTGTCTCTTCTCCTCTTTGAATTGGAGAAGTAACCTTGCATCCTCTTTCTCCTTTATCTCTCTTGACACTTCCATGTCAGCCAGTTCATTCAACTCTTCTAAGGGGAGGGAGATGATTTCATCAACATCATAGTTCCTGGTCTGTAAATAGGTAATCCTGACTGCCCTTAACTCATCATCTTTAGTATTTGGTCTGGGGGCAGCCCTGATTGCAGCTTGCATGAATTTAGATGACCCAGAAGAACTTTCTCCCCTTAGCCTCCTTTTCCTCTCTCTCTCTTCCTCCTCAATTTCCTCAGGAGTCATTATCCTTTTCCCTTTGTCACCAACAGACCTTTGTGACTCAGGGTGGATTGAGGCTTGGCCTTCATTGCTTGGTGTAGCTTCCATGCTCTGGCCAGAGAGAGGCTGAGAAACACCTTCACCAGCAGGTGTCTCAGATGGAGTTTGGACCTCTGCAGCAGTTGTTGATGGTGAGACAAGGGTCTCAGGTTCTGCCACTGGGCCTTCAGCCAAGGTTTCCCCTATGAAACTAATCTTAGGGTCCACCTCAACATCCAGTTGACCGATGACATTGCCTGATTGCCTAAGTCTCCTTCTTAGAGAGAACTCTGCAAGGATCCTGTCTTGGATTCTTTGAGCCAGCCTGTCAGCTTGTCTAGATTTGCTTGGATTGACAAGTGGCATGTTGACTAAATCCAGTCCTTCATAGAAGCTCAGGCTTTGGAACTGAAAGACTTCTTGTTGGCCTTGAACTCTGTGAAGTATAGGGCTCTTCTGTCCTCATCATACCTCCACCTTATGATGTAGTTGCCAGTTCCTTGTGGTGGAGATGAGACAGCCCTTGGTATACCTTCCTCAAAGAGACTCCTGATGATTGAGTCTATAGAGTCCACATTAATGTGAACTTGAGGAAGTTGCTGAGAATGCACAACAGCAAGTGAGGATGGTGAGTCCTCTATGTCCATTCTCTTTGAAGAACTCCCAGGTTCTGTGGTTGTATAACTTTCTCCCCCTTTTTGGTAGCATCACCCACTTGCATAGGTGAGCTGGAGGATAAATCAATCACTTCACAGGTTCTTGTGTTCCTGGTTGAGCTCTCCTTAAAGGTCTCTCAGCTAGTTTTTCCTTCAGATATGAAATCTGAAGTTGCTGATCATTGACCCTGTTTTGTAAGGTAGTCACCTGAGATTCCAAGTGGCTGACCTTAGAGACTAAATAGGTGCATGTTTTTGACAATTTCTGCACCTTTAGTCTCAAGTTCCCCTCATCTTCATCAGAAGAATCACTGGGGGATGAGATGATTGACCAAAGTCCTCTCGCTCACCACCAGCTTGAGTTTCTTGGCTGCTGGTTTTCCTCTGCTCACTGGCAGCCTCAGTTGAGATGCCAGAGGGCAGAGTTGCCATGGTTGAGGTCTGAATGATGTAATCACTTTCAAAAGTGAGAGCCTCTTCCATATGGACATCCGGAACTAGTTCAGAAGTGTCCACCTCAGTAATAGGTGACTGATGTGGGATAGACTGAGGAGAGTCAGAGGTACTCGTCTCTCTTTGAGTAGGGGATGAGAAGAGAGACTCATGGTACACACACGAATCCTAAGTCTTCATCAGTATAGAAGGATAGGTTGGGAATTGGTTGGTTGAGATCCAAAGGCTGGGGATGGTAGCTGTCCCCTGAAGGTTGTTCACTTGAGTGTTGAGACTCAGAGTGAAGGCTTAAGGCTGTTGGGCTAGTGAGCTCATCAGTGTGAGCATGAGGAACCTCATCACTGATTCTTGAAACAATGGGAGTGGTCTGCTCCTCAGGAGAAGTGGGAGCTCCAGTATCCACTTCTTCCTGTATTGGTGAGTATATGGGGGCCTCCACAGACTGAATAGTCTGAGCAGGGGTTCGTTTGGATTTTCTTTGGTAGGTGATGGATATTTGAGGTTGTGTAGAGGGTTGGAGAGCAGTAGGTGTGGGTTCAACACTAGCTTGGACTGCTAGGTTGTCACCTTGAGCAATGAGCTCTAACATTTTTGGGACTAGGGCTGTTTCTACCCCTGAGAAGCCTACAGTTGGCTTCTTCATAATTTTAAAGATGCCGGGCTTCATCTGTCCCAATTTAAGAATATTACTTGTTTCCCTCAACTGTGAGCCCAGTTCACAGTTGAGAATGTGTTGAACATATCTAGGAAACATGTAGTATTCTAAGGAGTCTAAGTTTGCAAGTAAATTAGTATAAACAAATTGTGAATACCTGAACTTGACCCCCTGAATCATTCCATGAACTATAAAGGAGAGATCCTCAGGAATCTGGTCCCATCCACCATGCTTGTTTGATAAGCTGTGGATAACCACATGGAGCAGGTATTTCCACTGGGATGAGACCTTCCCTTTCCTGAAGGTCTTTACAGAGAAATCTCCTTCATAGCCCATCTGCTCGAAGGAATGATTAACCGCTTCCTTTGGGAAGAACACTTCACCTTCTTCATCATCCAGCTGAAGATGTCGGTTGATGATGGCCGGAGTGATGAAGATTGTTCTCCCCTGCACTGTGGCAGACAGTGCCTTCTCCCCATCCATAATGACCTCTTGGCAGGTCTTCCAGAATTCAAGCAAGTGATCCTCATATAGAGGAGGATCAATGGTTAGGGAGGTGAAGTAGTGAGACAAAGACAAGAAACGGCAAACCTCTGAGAAATGAGGATCTTTGTCAGAGCATAACAGAGCAACCTGATTGTGTTGTCTGTGTAGCTGCATGGCAAAGTTAGGATCATTTCTGTGAGCAAGGTCAGCCATTGTGAGGTAGCTCAGAGACGTTTGGAAGAAAAGCAGATGATAGAAGAGGGGGAAACCGTTGGGTTTATATGAGAGAGAAGGATTTCAGATAAAGTTTAATGAAAGAGGATAAACTTTGAAATCCGTATGTCGGTCCCACCTCTGAAAAAGTAGTTTACCTTTTTGCTCAAAAAGTAGTTTTCTTGGAATTCGAAAAGCTTCCGAAGGTAATTTGTCTTCGGAAGTTTTGATTGAAAAAGCTTCCGAAGCTAAAATGGCTTCGGAAGAATTTTCCTGAGAGTCTTGAAGATTTATGCTTCGGAAGAGAAATAAACTCTTGGATGCTTTGTATAAGAATGAACAAAGCTTCCGAAGGTTAATTTTGCTTCGGAAGGAAAAAGTCCTTAAAAATGAATAAGTGTCTAAGTTAAGAATTTTAAGCTTCGGAAGATAAATTTTGACTTCTTCCGAAGGTAAAATCTCTTAGACAGTCATTTATTTTGAAGACATATTTTTCTTCCGAAGGTAAAACGTTATCTTCCGAAGTATCAGAAAATTTTCAAGAATCTAAGGAAAGTCTTCAAAAAGAGTTTTACATTCAAAGAAAACATGAGCTTATGAAAGTGATGAACTAGACAACTTAGGACACACATATTTTTTAAGAAGAAATAATTAGAATTAGTTTTAAGAAAAAGTCTACTCAAAGTTAATCATCCCAATAGCTGATATCAGATACTTAAATCTCTGTTCATCAAAAGCTTTTGAACAGATCAGCATATTGTTCATCTGTGTGAACTTTGACTAGTTTAATTAATCCCTTTTCATAGTTATCTCTTATTAAATGATACCTGATGTTGATGTGTTTGGTCCTTGAGTGCTGCACAGGGTTCTCAGTGATAGAGATAGCACTATGTTGTCTATGTGGATAGGAGTCTCTTTGAAGTTAAATCCATAGTCTAGCATCTGATTTTGAATCCAAAGCACTTGAGCACAGCAGCTTGCAGCAGCAATGTATTCAGCCTCAGCAGTTGATGCAGACACACAGGATTGTTTCTTGCATTGCCATGAGACAACCCTTCCACCAAGGAATTGACATCCCCCAGATGTAGACTTTGCAGTCATGTTGCAACCACCATAATCACTGTCTGTATAGGCATACAGATTGAAATTAGGATTCTTTGGATACCATAGACCAAGTGTTGAAGCACCTTTGAGGTATCTTAAAATCCTTTTCACAGTGATTAAGTGAGACATCTTAGGGTTTGCTTGATATCTTGCACAAATACATGTAGCAAACATGATATCAGGCCTGCTAGCTGTAAGATACATAAGAGACCCAATCATAGCCCTGTATAAGTGCTCATCTACACACTCCCCCTCAAGATCTGGACCAAGGGAGTGGTTTCTGGCTATGGGTGTCTTAGCAATCTTACAATCAGTCATGTTGAATCTCTTGAGTATATCTTGAACATACTTTGACTGACTTATGAAGATGCCATCTTCAACCTGCTTCACTTGAATTCCCAGAAAGAAGTTGAGTTCTCCCATTGAACTCATTTCAAATCTGTCTTTCATCAGCTTTTCAAAGTCTTTGCAGAGCTTTGAATTGGTTGAACCAAAGATGATGTCATCCACATATACTTGAACTAGCAGAATGTCTTTTCCTTGTCCTTTGATGAAGAGAGTTCCATCTATAGTACCTCTCCTGTATCCATGTTTACAGAGATACTCAGACAGTGTCTCATACCACTTCCTGGGTGCCTGATGCAGCCCATAAAGAGCTTTGTCAAGCTTGCAGACATAATCAGGATGATCAGGATCTACAAAACCAGGTGGTTGTTTGACATAAACCTCCTCATCAATCACTCCATATAAGAAAGCACACTTTACATCAAGTTGATAGACTTTGAAATTCTTGGATGCAGCAAATGCCAGGAATATCCTAACAGCTTCTAGTCTTGCTACAGGAGCAAAGACATCAGTGTAATCAATCCCTTCTTCTTGTGTGTATCCTTGAACAACTAGTCTTGCCTTGTTCTTGATGATGATTCCTCTATCATCCTTCTTATTCCTAAAAACCCATTTGGTTCCAATGGTAGTCTTCCCATGAGGAAGAGGACAAAGGTTCCAAACTTTCTGCCTTTTGAATTGAAGCAGCTCTTGTTGCATAGCTTCAACCCAACTTCCATCCTTTAGAGCCTCCTCAACTTTCTTTGGCTCTAACTGGGATAGAAAACAAGAGTGAAGACAAACATTTGCTTCATGGGTTTGCCCTCTTGTCTTTACCCCGGAGATAACATCTCCAATGATGTTTGTGGTAGGATGAGACTTGTGGATCCTTAGCTGAGGGATCACAGCAAGTTGCTGAGATAGATCCAAATTTGAGAAATTTAGATCTGGTCTTGAAGATTGATCCTCCACATTATCACACTTATCAAGATTAACTTGATCCAATGAGTGTGTGACATCATTGATGTTGTCATCTATGGTATGGTTATTAGCATCAAGAAATTCTTGATCACTATCACCATCACCATTGTTGTCTTCTGCAATTGAGGTGTCTTTATCTGGTTGAGAAGCCTCTGAGCTGGAATTTGAAGGCATGCCAGATGTATCAGCTGGATTTGTCATTGTTGTGCTGATAGAAACCTCATTTGCTGAAGTAGTTTCAACTGGAGCTGAAGGTGTGTGAGTTGAAGGTCTTCCTAGCTCAAATCTTGGATCAGGATCACCTGTATTTAAATTTTCTGCAGATCCTGAAACATGCTCACAAGATTTATTAAAACAGTTGGTAACTAAATCAAGATCAAATAGCCAATCCGGACCAGAACCAGCCACACTGGGTGTGTGCTCATTGAAAGTCACATTGGCTGACTCCTCAATAATTCTAGTTCTGAGATTGTATACTCTATAAGCTTTAGCTTGGGAAGAGTATCCAATGAAGTGTCCATCGTCTGATTTCTCAGCAAACTTGGCAACTTGATCTTTGGTATTCAAGATGGTGCAGGGACATCCAAATGACCTGAGAAAACCAATGAAAGGTTTCCTTGTGCCAAAGTTCATAAGGAGTCTTACCATGTGTCTTAACTACTAAAACTCTGTTTTGCACATAGCAAGCAGTATTAACTGCCTCTGCCCAGAAGGTGATAGGCAGTTTAGAGTCAGACAACATAGTTCTTGCAGCTTCAATAAGTGTCCTGTTTCTCCTCTCAGCAACTCCGTTTTGCTGAGGAGTCCTGGGAGCACTGTATTGTCTTGTAATACCCTTTTCATCACAAAATGTATCAAGGATTTGGTTCTTGAATTCAGTTCCTTGATCACATCTTATGGTTTTGACCTTGTGATCACATTGATTCTCAATCTTTAAGATGAAATTCTTTAGAATCTCAGGAGTCTCATCTTTAGTTCTAAGGAAGAAGACCCAAGTGAATCTTGTAAAATCATCTGTGATCACTAGACAGTATAAGGTCCTTCCTAAACTCATTACACTGGTGGGGCCAAAGAGATCCATATGTAACAAGTGTAGGGGTGTAGTGATGGAGTTCATTTCCTTAGGCTTATGGGATGCCTTATGTTGCTTCCCTTTCAGGCATGCAACACAATGATCATCACTTGTAAACTCTTTCTTTGGCATTCCAGTTACCAGATCATGCTTAATCAATTTATTCATGTTTTTAAAGTTTACATGGCACATTCTTTTATGCCATAGGAAAGACTCATCACTATTGGCTTTAGATAGAAAGCATGAAACTTCTCCAGAGGGAGATGTTTCTTGCAAATCCATCTTGTACATGTTCCCTTTCCTAGGGGCTCTGAGCAGGATGTGCTCATGAGGAATGACCACACCAGGCTTGAGAACAATGCACTCATGCTCAGTAAAGAGCATGTTATGTCTTTGATCACAAAATTGGGATACACTCAGAAGATTGTACCCAAGCTCCTTAACAAAGTTTACCTTTTCAATGCTGAGCTTACCATTTGTGACCTTGCCCCTTCCAGAAATGTAACCACCTTCATCTCCTCCAAAAGCAACTGGTCCTCCATCAATTCTCTCAAAATTATGGAGTAGAGACCTATTGCCTGTCATGTGCCTGGAACAGCCACTGTCAATTATCCAGACGTTTCCGTTTGTCTTGAGCTGTTCCTGCACAAAGAAAATGATTAGTTACATTTGGAAACCCAAGCCGTACTTGTCTTGGGCTCAGTAAGTGTAATAGAAGGTAATGCAACAGTAATAGATCCTATGGTTGTACTGTGAGGATCTTCAGCTATTGTTGATGGAGAAATTTCAGTCATTTGGTCTTTTTTAGACTTCCACACCACCTTTGGACTCTTGGACTTGACCTTCAAAACCTTTGAAGCTTTTGGAACTTCACAGTTTTGATGACTGAACCTTCGGAAGATTCTGCAGTCACTGCAGCAGACTTCAGTGCTTCGGAAGAACTCCTTTCTTCCGAGACCAATTTTACTTCCGAAGGTAATTTTCCATTTACCTTCTTCTTTGATTTGGAGCTTCCGAAGGAAACAGACTTTCCTTCCGAAGCTTGAGACTTCTTGAGATTCTTTGAAGTCTTTGTATTGGTCATGTGGATGGTACTTCTAGGATTGTATGGGCAATCCTTAGCAATGTGAGAAGTATTTTCACACATGACACATAACATTTTCTTCTTCAAAAGAGTCTCCTTTTGAGAGCAAGACTGGCTTTGGTCACATCCCTTCTCCACCTTCATCTTGGTAGATGCTGAGACAGTTCTTTTGGGCTGTGAACTGTTCTTGGAGTTTGATGGTCCAGGCTGTGCAGCAGTGGTACACAGCAGCTCAGTCTTCTTCTTTGCTCTGAGATGATTTGAACATGAACCAGGACTCTTAGATGAGGAGTCTTGGTTGATGTCTTCAGTCCTTACTACTTTGAAACCTGCAGAGATAAAAACTTGTTTCTGCTTAGCATCAAAAGTAGCCTTGATTTCTTGAGCCTTCTTTGCTTTCCTTTTGCTCTTCCTGATCAAGTTCTTTCTTTTGGACTTGGTCATCACAGATGATTTCTTCTCCTCAGAAGGATAGTGGCCCTTGGAAGAATCCTCTTCTTCACTCTTCTCAGAGGAATTCTTCACTATCACTTCTTCATCATCCTCACTTATAGGATCTATGAGAGGAAGCTCATCTTCACAAGTTCCACACCTAGGATATCTTACAGACAAGATTGTGTGTGGAGGAGCTATCTCATTTGATCCTAGTCCCTGTCTATTTTGATAGCACACTTTGTATGCAGGGATGAGGATATCATGTTTTTGAAGGTCTCTTCTTCAAGAACACTTTTCTCTGCCTTGGCTTTGCTGATCACAAGCTCAGCCTGCACTCAGTCAATTTAGTTATGAGATCTTGGATCTGAGTTCTAAAATCTGTATGTTCATGTTTTAGTACTGAAATGGTTTTCTCCAAATCTTCTATTTTTAACTTGTAATCATTTTCAGACTTTCTAAAATCAGATTTTAATATGTTTAATGACTCAAGATCGGATCTCATCTCTAAGTTGTAGGACCTGTATCTATTCACTTTAGCAATGCATTCAGGAGTACAGAGATTCCAATACCTTGGCTTCATCATGGTCAGCCATCAGTGCTTGGTTTGGAGAAGCATCTTCCACCTGAAAACTCCAGTCAAAGCCTCCTTCTTCAACAGCAACAGCAGCATGTTGCTTAGGCTTCTCAGACTGAGGAGCTTTGTCAGTGTAGTTTGGTCTGGGTGGTGTTTGGCCCCCATTTGCTTTAGGTGCCTTACACTCCCTAGCAAAGTGACCCATAAGGTTACAGTTGTAACACTTAACTTTGCTTTTATCCAGCCCAAACTTTCCACTGGTAGCATTGCTTGGAAATCTTCTTCCTGTTCTCTTGTAGAACTTCTTGGCTCTGTGAGTGAGGAGAGCCATCTGCTGAACTATCTCCATGTATTCCAGGTCATCTGGATGAATACAGTCCAGGTCTTCAAGAGTGAAGAGATAATTCCCACAGCTTTCATCAGTAGACACAAAGGCTTGAGAAGAACTTGTCTCTTGGAATGGACTTCCTTGAGTAAAGTTTTCCCTTGGTGTCTCCGGGAAGGTGATGAAAGGACCCTTTTGTGAGTTGTCAGGGTAGCATATGAGATGATGTTGGGGTTCTATGCTGTCCCTTTCAACCACATGAAGGCTGAACCCATTTGATTGTTGGAGTTGCCAGATGAACCTTGTATGTTCATCTCCATCTGGTATCCACTGAGAATCCCATATAACTCTGTCAGAGTAAGAGTTTTAAGGTTCTCAGTCCTCTTGATCACCACACAATAGTGTGTCCATTGCCTAGGAAGTGAGGACATGAACTTCCTTACAATGTCTCTGTTCTCAAGAGGAACTCCTCCATCCACTAGGGTATCCACAATCTCAACATACCTGAAGTATTGTTGGGTCATGGTTTCACCTGCTTTAAAGGTGAAATTTTCAAACTGCTGCTTCAGAAGATCTTTCTTGTTCTCCTTGGCTTCAGAGGAGCCTTCATACATCAGCTTCAGTGCATCCCACAGCTGTTTAGCTGTTTTGCACTTCTTAAAACCTCTGTATACAGAGTTTGGGAGAGCAGTCTGAAGAGCAGTCATGGCCTTCCTGTCAATCTCTACTCTTTTTCTATCTTCATCTGAGTAGTTGGCCATATCTTTAGGAATCATACCAGCACCAGTAGCAGAGGGGGTGCTGGGTATGAAAGGTCCATTTTCAACAGATTCCCACATTCTTGAGTCAAGAGACCTGATGAAGCCTTCCATCCTCATGCACCAGGTGTCAAAATCATCAAGAGTGATCAGTGGGGATTTGTTCATGGTTCCAGTCTCCATATCAGTCTTTGAGATGGAAGCCATTTGAAGAGTTTAGTTTTTGTGTGTGTGAGGGATCTTAAGATGGTTAGATCTTATATCAAGAGCCTGAAAGCTCTGATACCAATTGCAGGATCGTTTAAGGGTTTGAACACAATTACAACACAACAACACAATGAGGAGATTATCTAAACTCTAATCAAACAGTAAACTGGGTTAACCAAAAGTGATACAAAGAACACAAGTAAAGCAAGAGACAGAACAGGAGAATATGGTTTTCAAGGATGCAGTATATTGCTTTCTCAAGTTCTTTTACAAGTGTTACAAAGTATGTTAAAGATACAAGAAACTTGAAATACTTATACTACAACCTACAGCCGGCTATACTATGAAAGCCAGCTGGATACAATTGACTAGACACTAACAAAATCAATTGTAGAATCAAAAGGCATATTTGCCTTTTGACCTTGTGACTATGACATGCCATAGCTCACATCCTTATACATTACAAAAAGGATAAAGTACATAAAGTGGAAAGTTTTAGACTCAAGACCTCAATGTACAGTTACCAAAAGCATGGACCTTTTCACCAACTCTTGTAAGTTGGTGACTTATCAGAGACGCAGCGGAAAAGGTTTTTATGGAACAGTACATCAGATAAAGCATGTGTACTAAAAGTCTTCGGAAGAAATCTGTCTTCATAGGGTGAAGCTTCGGAAGATTTTGTCTCTTGAAGCTTCGGAAGACTTCATGCTTGGCTTCGGAAGATATTGGTCTTGACTTCGGAAGATTTTACACTTAGAATGTTTTCTAATGTATTGTGTAAAACTTCCGAAGCATTCTTCACTTCAGTACTTAGTGCATGTTGCTGAGACACTTTGGATGTTTTGGGTTGCATCAGACTTAAGGAATCCTTACAACCACATAACATGCGCATGTAATACCGATTATCATTAAAAAATACATGATGGCACGCAACTACTCATATTGGCATCACATTCCCTTTCCATCCCATTTTCAGTTTAAGTTAAGGTTTATTTGAAAATTTTACACGTTTCACTTAAACTTTGGTTCTGATACTAACTTGTAAGGCCCCGTTCCCGGGACGCTTACAGCTCGTAAATCATAGCACATAAAACATATAATTAAATTCGTATTTCATAAAACATCGCAACGGAACATTAAAATAACCTTTCATTTCCATTTAAATGCTTTTGCAAGTTAATACCATCATTCATTTGAAAACATCATTCGTTCGCATCACAATGCAAAGACATTAAACAAAAGAATGCCATCCAAAAAAGCTGAGTAGCCGCCACGTGCCATCCTCAGCAACATTACCTGCCAACTGGAAACACATAAAAGTCAGCATTGCTGAGTGATATCTAGTTTTATAATAAAACATACTTTATCTTTCGTTAAAAGCGTTCATTACTTTTGCATGTGGTCATACATCTTACGTACACATAGATAATATCATTATTATCTTCATCATTCATCCATTAACTTCCATTTATTCATACTTTCTTACTTTCATTCGTTTGTTCATCATTACATCTTTTCTTTCTGTCAAAACCATGAACTTTACCCTTTCGTCATGCATAAAGCTGGTACTAGGCCGAAGCCTATCATAGACCTTCCATCATGGTGTACAACACCCTGGCCACAGTACCGAAGGTAAAATTTAGGTGTACTATTGTCATGTGGTATACCGTTCCGTCATGCATAAAGCTGGTACAGGGCCGAAGCCTATCATAGACCTACCATCATGGTGCACAACACCCTGGCCGCAGTACCGAAGGTAAGCAACAATGGTTCTATACAAATGGCCAATCACAAAGAAGGACCCCGATGTGCATCCTTCTGGGGTAGCTAACCCACACACCGTTGGGCTACCACCCTACATTGGGGCGTGTCCCAACATACAAGGCTTGCAAGACTTTCGTTACTTTCCATCATTCATTAATGCATGCATTCATTCATCATGTTCCTCTTTCATTATCTTCCATTTTACATTACATAATACTTTCATTTCATTCATTAACATTCCACGTAAAGCCAAGGCAAAATAATCATACATAGTAATAAGGAACATCAATATAAACATACAACATCATCATACAGAGCATCATCATACATACATAACATACATCATGCATAATCATACAGCATCATACATTATCATCGTCATGCCCAACATAACCTCTATGGTCTCAAAATTCAACTTACATTAACTACGGAGAACCTTCCACGTCAAAACTTACATCTGCACTTTTCCCTGAAAATCAATAAATAAACTATGTTCCCTCGGGTACACAAGCCCTACTTAGGCCTATGGGCACCCTTCAATCACATGGCCTCCCCAGGCGACTAAACCCATGCGGATGGACACAATGCGGATGAATTCCATGCGAATGGACCTAACGCGGATGAACACCTGTGCGAATGGACCTAATGCAGATGGACCTAGGCGTATGGACCTTAGTCGCATGACCCCATGCGAATAACCCTCAGTCACACGACTCACAAGTGTATGGTTTAACATCTGCCCATTTTGGAAAATGGAAACCCAAACCCGCATTCATTTGGGTCAATTTTTGGAAAATCAAATACATTAGTTAGAAATTAATTTATTTTAATCCTTCAAAAAATAATATTATTATTTATTCAACTTCTATTTATTAAATCAATTTATGATAAATTCATGATTTAGAGAATAAAATTTTATAAATTCATAAAGTTTATTTGTCATTTATGAGTTTTAATTATAAAAAAAATAAAGGATTAAAATACAAGATCATTATTTTTACGAATATGTAAGGTCTATAAAATGTTATTATATTTATATCACTTTTAAATATTCAATTAAAATAAATAATCAATTACACGTTCTTATTATATTTATAAAGTCTACAAAGATTTAATAAAAAAGAAGTTGTTAAATTAAAATTAAAGTTTTAATAAATTTAAAGTTTAAATTGTAATTATTCTTTTATTTATTTAAATTATTTAATTTTATATTTATTTCAAATTCCAATCATAACCCCCTTTTAAAAGACTTATAACTCACCATTAACACCATTCATAACCTACTCCTAACCTCAAATATAAAAACAAGCCTTAGGCCTCACTTTTTATTTGCTCATTCTCTAAAAATCTCATTTTTAAATCTTTCTTTCATCCATTTGATCAATTAAAGAATTTTATTGTACAATAAATTTCAAAAATTCTTAATACTAAGGTAATCTTTTATTGCTTTTATATTATATATTTTAATCATCCTAACATTTAATTGTTCTCATGACTTTATGTTCTTACTATTATTCTTTCTTATACCAAATCTCTTTTTATTTTAATCATTATCATTGATCACTAACATTTTAATAATCACTAATCTTATAATAATCACTAACATTCCTATGTCAAGCTAACAACACACTAACATATATAAAGAATCCCGTTTGCATATGGACGGCTATGCCGCCGCATTCGGTTATTCCACAAGATCATTTTTCTAAATGATGGCTATGCCAAAGGCTTACAATATTTTTATAACTCAAATGAAGACTAATATACCATATATTGACATAATAAATTGATCTAACCCGTTTCATGCTTTAACGATTTTAAAAGTGCACATAAGTGCCTTACTACAATTCTGGCAGAATATAATCTTACTTCAACTGATCATAACTTGATCATAACAAACTAAACTTGAGTAAAATCAACTCCAATGTTAGGTTCATTGAATTACCCTTTCAACGACAGTTTATACGTCTTCAAACTCAATCGTACGACTCAACAATAGCCTTCACAAGATAAGTGCGTATTTCAGCACCTTCTGTCTTGTGCTGCTTGTTTGACCTATTTACGGATCTTTTCATAAAATGTTTCTTAATGAAATTTGTCTGAGAAACTTTGAACTAGTAAAATGTAAATTTTTATAATTTTATGAAACCGTTTGCTATTTTAAAAACATGTTCAAACATGTACAAAACATTCTGTCCAGAATCTAAAATTGGTACAATAATCGTTTATCAATCTACCTTTCGCTTATTGGCATTCCTAAGCGTCCTAACTTCTTGTAATGTATTCCAAACTCAAGTTATTGTTTCTTTTTATCATTTAGGACATCACCTTTGACTCTTGAACATCCAAGCTTTCTTATGTACACTACTACCATCATTATACCATGTGAGTTTCTCCATGCCTCTTTTTACAATATTTCACACCTTTTGGGGTGAAACATGTTAACCTTATAAACTTACACTTGTAAACATATTTATACTTGTAAATGCACATGCAATTCATCTTTGCTTTTTGTCATGGTTATTTGTGTTATTGTAAGTCTTATATGAGATGCATATTTTGTTTACAATCATTAACTATTGCTATCATGGCGATGTTAGATCTTTGGGTCTGACAAGCCTATTTGGTGCTAAAGCCGATGTATTGCCGGCTCCTGATGACGTATGCTTGTTCATCATGGGAACCAAGTACACTTAGCCAATCTTATAAACTTGTAATCAAGTCAAGGTTTGGTTGTAGCTATATGTGTTTTATAAACTTGCTAACTCATAACCATTGACATGAATTGCTACTTGTAAATCTTTTTTTATATATGTATGCTTAACCCATGGGAACTCACCAACTTTCAAAGTTGACCCTTTATTTTTAATATGTTTCAGGTTTACTACTGAGGGAACTCTTCTTGCTCACATAGGACTTGGATTTAGTTTAATTAACGTATTATGTTGTTATTTATATTTTGTTGTATTGTATCGACTTAATTGTTTTGTATTGTTCAAAGAAAATGGTATTTAATAATATTCCAACTTATATAGTTCCATGTGCTATGAACAATCGTTTCACATTCGTTCGCCCCGATGATTCCACCGTCGGTCGGGGTGTGACATATGGACTCCAGTCGCACGACTCATATGAGAATGAACCTCAGTCGCATGACTTGCATGTGTATGGACCTCAGTCGCATTCCTTTCAGTCGCATGACCTCTAGTCGCATGTCATTCGGTCGCCTAGCCCTAACTGGTGCAGAATGCAGTTCATCCCGAACCCTATTTGCCATTTTCTACCTCCAAGCTCTCTCAAACTCATTCTAAGCCCAAATCAACCATCCTAAACCTTAGAAACACATACCACAACACTATTAAAGCATACACAAACTCGAAAACAAAACCCATTCGAATCACACACAAACACATACACACGGGTTCAACACACATATTTCAAAAATGGGTTTTTAGATGTGTTCCAACCCCAAATCATTTGAAAACGTGTAAAAGAGGGGTCCTAGAACTCACACAAACAACCCTGACGAGTAGAGCTTCAATCCAACCTGCTACACTTCAACTTTCATGCCCGAATCCACGAAAACAAAGCTTGAAACCCCTTGTTCTCCCTCTCTTCCCTCTTGGCTGAATTTTGTGACTGTGGGGGAGGGTGTGGGTTGCCCTCCCCTCTTAATCCCCCACTCTTCCAAACCTTCTCCCATTTTGGCAAGTTTGGTCCCTTGACTTTGAACTTTATTACTTTTTCTTCTTTCGTCGGCTTCAAAGAAAATATCAAGGTGTTACATAATCCCCAAGTAAAACCGAGCAGATGTATGTATTTAGTTACCCGATTTGAAATCGAATTGATAGCAAGGAAGATGAAGAACATTCGCGAACTCGTAGAGCTGATTGATGTTCAAACGATGATGTTAATCAAATTCGTTGCACAGGAAGCTTCTAATGGTGTACAAGATCAAAAGCCCTCTGTCAATTTCTGTTTATGTTGCTCGGAAGGTGGTTTTTGATTAAGTTGCAGACCGCGATGAAAATGGTGATCGGATTTGATGTTTGTGTTTGTTTCAGGTGGAATTGAGAGTTGTATTCGATTAAGGGTCGATAGACGATTGTTTATGTTGAATTAATTAGATTATTATTGAGATTCAATTATTTAACGACTCTAAGATTAAAGCCGTCGGTTATTCCTTCGATTAATATTTGAAACCGAATATTTAAATGTGATTAATAAGTGCATTCAAGTTCGAAACTTGTTCTGGAAATGGTTGGAATCGTTTGGGATTCGGAATTCAAAGTAACTATGTGGTTTGGGGCTTCGCCGGACCTCGGCCGGAGGTGGCCGGAGTGCCGCCGGAATTGCGCAGAGAGAGAAAGAGGGTGGGAGGTTTAGGTTTAATAATTTACACAATTGGTCCCTGTGATTTTGACTCTTAACATGTTATGCACAAACTTTATTTTTAAAGGTTCTAAATTGACAATTAGGCCCCCTTAAACTTAGTTAAGTTTTAACTTGTTAACTTTTATAACTTATTATTATTATCTTTATTATTATTATTATTACTATTATTTATTATTATAATTATCATTATTATTATTACTATTTATTATCATCATGGACATCATTATTAGAGTTACTATTATTATTATAATTATTATTTTCCAATGTTATTAAGTTTTACATATATAAAAAAATAATGACCAACAAACAATAAGCATAAGCAACCCACAAGTTTCATAAAAATCATAAATAGACCTTATAAGAACATAACAAAGTTAACTTTTAATTAACAAAAATACAAGATGTTACAACCACCATCCTAACCTGTGAAAACCCGACCACCACCATCATCACACCCATCAAACCCCACCCGATGACCACCCAATCACCACCATCATCACACTCATCACAGCCTGTGATCACCTGACCACCACCATCATACCTTCATCAACCCCAATCTATAGCTAGTCTACCATTATCATTATCACCACCATCACATAAATCACCATCCCTCTATTAGATATGGGTTTGTGAAATCAAATGTATTTTTCAATCTAGAATTCTTTAGCCATGGGATAGAGAAAGAGAGATAGAGAGATGAGTGAGAGAGGCATCGCAACGGTGAGTGATGATAGTGCCAAAGACATTGCCGGTGGTGGTCGCCGGAGACTTCGCTACTGGCGGTCGCTGAAGACATGAGTTTCAAAATGGTTAAGAGAGAGGGGGGGGGAGTCTGAGAATGAGTGTTGGGTTGTGGATTTTATATATTCTTAGGTTTTCTTTTTAATTTTAATTTTAAGTTTTCGGTTAATAGGTATAACATGACAATTTTGCCCTCACATGACAAGCATATGACTGATTTAACATAAAAGTAGACAGTCATAGAGTAAAGGATGAAACGTGCAAGTTTTTTTAAAGGTAAATGACGTTTACTGTAATTTTCTTAGTTTAAGAACAAAACCTGAAAATTACTATAATTTATTTTATAAAATATTATAAAAGAAAACTGAAGTAAAGAAGAGAAAAACCAAATATTTTAAAAAGTTGGCCATCCCATTCATTATATTCCCCATCCTCAATTCCTCACCATATCCACGTGTGCAAAACTCAATTACAAACATGCGTTAAACTTTTGGAGTTTGTGCACCATTGAATGATTTTAATGCACACTTATAAAACATGTGTGTTAAACTCATTTGCAACAATGCATTAAACGTGTAAAATTAGATGCATCATTGTAATGGTGTTAACTTATGGTTTTAAAAATGTGTAGTACAACCTATTACATTGGTTAATAACGTTCTTAAAGTTAATGTATAATTATAAAGGCATGATTATACTAAAAAGAAGGTTTAATCTAAAAAAGCTAAGAAGGATTGTGTAAGGTCCCGTTTCCGGACACTCACAGCAGGTCAATCATCGCACTTAACACATATATTTATATTAACATTAATAAAACATTGTAGCGGAAACATTTAAACAACCGTTTCATTTCGTTATAATAACTGCTTTTACAAAATAATACAACATTCCTTACAAAATATCATTTGTTCGCATTACAATGAAAAAACATCATACAAAAGAATGTCATCCAAAAATGTCAAGTAGCTGCCCCGCGCCATCCTCAGCAATACTCATCTGCCAACTGAAAAATGCATAAAAGTCAGCGTTACTGAGTGAGTTCTAGTATTATAATAAAACATACTTTATCTTTTGTTTAAAACTGTTCTTTACAATCGTACGTGATCATGCACTATACATACACATAGAAATATCATTATTATCTTCATTATCCATTCGGTTAATCTGTACATTCGTCATTAATTCATTACTTTTATTCGAACCAATGCCATGTGCTTCACCCCACCGTCATGCATAAAGTGGGTACTGGGCCTGAGGTCTTTGATAGACCCCGCACATTGTGCACGAAGTTGACTCCAGTACCTAGGGTAAGCGACAAGGGTCCCATACATATGGTCAAGGATTGAACCCCAGTGTGCATCATTCCGGGGTAATTAACCCGCACGCAGTTGAGCTAACACCCTTCATTGGGTGTAAACCTCCATACATTTTCTTAATCATGCGGATCAAGCCCTAGTGTGCATCCTTCCGGGGTAGCTAACCCGCACACGGTTGAGCTAACACCCTTCATTGGATGTGAACCTCCACACATTTGCTTGCAAGCCTTTCTTACTTTCATTCATTCATTAATGCATGCATTCTTTCATTACGTTCCTCTTTTTATTATTTTTCACTTTACTTTACATAATACTTTTTATTTCATTCATTAACATTCAACGTAAAGCCACAAGAAAATAATCAACATAACAAGGAACATGAATATAAACATACAACATCACCATACAAGGCACCATCATACATACATAACATACCACATACATACCATCATGCATAAGCACCAATCATACATCATACATGCCCATCCTATCATCAATGACCTCAAAAGTCTACTTACATAAACCCCCAGAAATCCCTTCCCAAGTCAAAGCCTACATCTACCCTTTCCCAAAAATCAGAAAGCATTATAGTCCTTTAAGGCGCATGAGCTCTATTTGGGCGTATAGGCACTACACTGTCGCATGGCCATCCAAGCGCATGAGAACAGTTAGGCGTATGGACACTATGGGGCGAATGAACACTTAGGCGTACGGACTCTTAGTCGCATAGCCTTCAGAGGCATGACTTCCATGCGTATGACCTTCAGTCGCATGAGTTTCAGGCGCATGGACTTCAGTCGCATGCCATTCAGGCGCATGGACTTCAGTCGTATAGCATCCAGGTGCATGGCCTTTAGTCGCATGCCTTTTGGCTGTATGGCCTCCGGTCGCATGCCATTCGGTCTCATGGCTTCCAGTCGCATGAGCCCTAGCTGAGTGCAAAATACAGCCCCTTCAAACCTGAACTGCAGATCTCGGTCCCCAAACCCTCGCTAACGTGCTCTAAGCTTAAACCACCATCCTAAGCCTTAGAAACACAAACATAACATCATCCTTAACATCACAAGCCCAATATGAGCCCCACCCGTTCACACACCACACACAAAACACACACAAACGCGTTCAATACTCAACACAACCAAAATCAGTTTATGTATGCATTCTAGCCCTAAAATCAGTCAAAAATGTGTAAAACAGGGTTCCTAGAACTCACCTTAGCAGCCTCTTCGGGTAGAGCTTCCCACCAACCCGCTTGACTTCAACTTTTGTACCTTGATTCTTCAAAAACATGAACTTTTGCCCTTTTCTCCCTTTCTCTCTCTCTCTGGCCGATTGAAATGAGTATGGGTTAAGAGTGGGTTGCCATGCCTCCTTTACACCCACCCTTCCATACTTTTGTCTTTTTTGGCAAAATTGGTCCGTCAACTTGGACTTTATTTCTTTGGCTTCAAAGGAAATAACCGGGTGTTACAGATTGTGGGCATGACACATGTCATTTTAATATTTAAAGAGGATGGTATTTTGGTCATTGTGTCAAATACATCAGCTCATTTTGTCTTATACGATCATTGTGTCATATATTTTATATCTTTGTTATATGTGTTAATCATTTGTATTTTATATTTTAAATCATTTTGTGTTATTTTTATAAATTCTAAACTTGGTATCGACAATTGTGTTTCATAATTGAAATACACAATGACATACTTTCACCAATGTATTTTGAAATATAGTGTTGAAGATAACACAATGTGTTATTGTGAATCCAAGGATCGCAATCAGGAATTATCAATGTTAGATTGGAATCGAGTTATGATTGTAGAATGATCTTTAATTGTTGTTTAATTGATTATTTATTAAAAATCAATGACGATGAATATTAACAATAAAGAACTCAAAGATACCAACACATAAATAAACGAACAAGATTTGATTCAAAAGTATTTCATTAAAACTTGTTAATGATTATAGAAGAATAAATAATGAATGCTATAAATAATAATTGCTTTGAACGTGTTGAGGTTTATGATGTATTGATATGACCAATTTGATTGTGTGAATTGATTTGATGGTTGTTAAGTTACTGACTATTGCTTGTGTTGCTGTCTTTTTGATGGTGAAACGTAGAAATCCTATTTATAGATGCACACGTTTCTGTTAAGGAAACAACGAATCTCTTGGAGTGTGTGGTTTGACTTGTTGACTTGAATTACATGCATCATTCTAGTACAAGTGTTTTTGTCTTCAGCATCACATTTGTCTTCCGCAGGAGTTTGCTTTCCGTAGGAGTCTTCACTTGATATCTTCATGGTACAAGTTGTTCATCCGTGAGTCTTTGATCTCTCAGCTTCCTTAGACTTCTGCATTGGTGTTCTTCCGTAGGAAATCCTCGGATGCATTTCATATCTATGGAAGAACAAATTTGTTCATCCATAGATGTTTCGTACACTTAGTCAATTTCAGAAATTGACTAAGTCTAATGTTTGATCCTGCAATCATGCATATAAATCAACACATATATATGGGTTAACCTATATACATAATGCATACATCATAATAATGAATTACAAATATTCATTACAATTATTGATCAAGTTCTAAGCCTATACAAGAGGATCTAGATCTATCGTTCCTAGATCTAACAGTTATTTTTGTTATTTATTTTGTAATAGATTATATAAACTTGTCATCTATTATTGTGTATTACCATAAAGTATATAATAATGTTATTTCACCCATGTATTTTTCAATACTCATAGTGTATAAGATAACACAATAACAATCAAAAGACACAATTATACATTGTGTTATTTGATTATTGTTATAAATGTAGTATATAAATTAGTTATTAATATTATTATATTTTACATATTAGAGATATATAACAATGTTATCAATCATTATACTTTTTTATTTCATCATTTTAGAAAAATACAATAGTATTTAAAAAACACAATAACTAACAAAAAGACACAATAAACTGCACTAAAGACAAAATGACAAGATATAAGCTTAATTATGTAAATTTTATTAATCTTTTTATATAACAATAATGTACTCATCTTAATGATAAAAACGCTCGTTTTTGGTGTATTTTTTATAAAAGATTAATGTCGTACATAAAAGTTATGAACATTTTAAAAAATTGGGGAACTTGCAAAATGTCAACAAAAACGGTTATTCTTAAAATATATTTTTATCAATTTTTTTCTTATAATTTGATCTCAACTGTTAATTAATGAGATAGATAGTTGAAATTACTTTTTATACTTTTTAGTTATAATGGTTGTGACATCTCACGATGAAACTTGGGTCTCGCAAGAGATTCGGGTTTTAGGGTGTTATCTTTGAGACATTCTTTTCCAGTACAAAATATTGTTACAACAAAAAATACATAAAACCATAAAATAAAAACTAAATAATATAGTACAAAACTTATACCAAATTAAGAAAAACGAAGTCAAGTTGTAACCAACAACGCATTAATCTATAATAAAAACACTGTTTTTAATAATATATTATAATATTCATACCAAATTAAAAAGATAAATTGGATTTTAGTAATCTAAACTATAACTTTTTTCCCGTTAATAATTCATTCTATTAGTTTGGCTAATAATAATACTAACTTTCATTTTTGTCGTTAACGACAATCTTTGTAACATATTATAATCGATTTACTGATTTCCACTCGCTTTTTACTCCGTTTCGTTGTATGCATGTTTCCCTATATCATTAACACTCATCATTAGTAGTAAAATCGACTAAAAATCAAGCGTATATTAATAAATTATTATGCTAGTAGGATTGACATCAGCAAGAAAAATAAAATATGATTATTATCGGCTAAATTGATAGTACAAATTATTTTTAGCCAATAAGTCATAGTTTGGATTATTATAATTTAATTTGCCAATAAAAACAAATACAAGCTTAGATTTTGGGTAATTTTTTTAAAAGAAAGTATTTTAAAACTGTTTTAGAGCAACTTTTAATCTATTCATTTTAACCACTTATATCCGCATTTTGCGATATTTAAATCATTGACATTTGACATAGAGGGGAAAACCAGTATATCTCTTTAAGAACATTCTTTTAACAGCTCTTTAGGGACATATATTATGGACATTTGAGATTAAAAAGTTGTATGAAACTATTTTGTTAAAATATAAATAAAAGGGAAAATATAACTTGATTATATTATCTTTTCTCTTTTACTCAATGTTCTAAAAACCGGACTCCATAATGAATTGGTCCCCTTAGCGGTTTGCTAGTCGGATAAATAAGACCGGTTGAAACAGATTTAAGAATCAAATAATATCATTTTTAACAAATGATATCATATATTAAAATTCAATATTATCTATATATATGCAGTCAAAAACAAAAAAAATGATAATAATACATGTTTTTTTGATTGAATTACACTTTTAACACAATATGAATACTTGAATAACTAGAATGTTTATTTATTAGTTACATTAATTGCTAAATTATTTAAAATAAAAAAATAAAATTTGAAAAGAAAGAAAAAATAAAAAGTTACGAAAACAGTGCTTTTACCGGTATTGATAAATCGGCAACGTTGGGGACAAAACAATCACAATCAAAACGGATATGAAAATTAAAGTAAAGTTTGACAGATTAGCTTCTTTAATAATTTTAAACCACGTATTATTAATAAAAAATTATTAATGCTTTCATTAACAACACAATAAAGATACTTTAGTGCACATAAAAACTAACATTTTGGACAAAAGTTGTAATGGTTTAATTATTTGACATTTATTTTTAGTGACTTGCTTAATAGTTTTTTCAAATATCAAAATACAATCCTATTTAGACAAATAAATAACTAATTTAAGCATCAATGAATGACCTTAGAAACTTTTGACCCTTTTGACCCAAGCATATCTCTGTACTTTACAACTGATTACACCATTTTATCATAGATGAGTCTTGAACTCTTGATTTTAAAGCTTCATCGTTTCAAGATTAATTATTTTTGGACGGTAAAAAGAAATGTATTAATAGAACTAGCAAGATGCTAAAAGTACAAACAATAGAAAGAAATATGATTTATAAATTATAATTGAAATTTACATCATGATTACCAACTTAGATTTTGTAACTTTCTTCCATGTTAATCCATAAGAAACAGGAGGATTTTATTTGACCAACCAATTCGCCCCGCTCCACTGTTTTATGTGCGAACATTATTTTGTTCCTTGCTTTCCAAATGAGGATATTGTCACGTAGAACACCAACTTAATTATCTTCTTGTGCTGCGAGGACAATTGTCATCCTTCGACTTCTCATAAAATGCTTTCCACGTTGCTTGGCTAGAATCGGGACAACCTGCATCAGGCCCAGATAGCTTCCCATACTGTAGTGGACATCGGGCAATGCATGATTGCATGGGTTGTGGTTTCCGAAAGCCAACCACAAGTTGAGCATGTAGAGTGATTCCTGGTTTCACGTTTGTTGAGCATTAGGTTCAAGGGAAGTTTATTAAAAAACCCTCTAACATGTGAGATTAACTTTTTATGGGACCAGCTATATCAATTAGTGCCCCTTGGTGCAAACGCCATTATTGGCTATATAGGAAAATGTTGCAACATTACATATTACATAATGTATGGTCCTACTCCTCCTAGGAGATGGGACCTCTACTTCATACATCACTTTAGATGTCTGCTAGTATATCTATAATGTGCCAACTTTTATTCATTGATTCAAGGAGTGTATTTATAAAGGTTTATATGCAACTATTTGTTTTGAGAATATGAATTTCCAAATTTTATTTATTTATTAACAACATTTCAGCTAAATTTTTAACTAAATGCCAACAAGGTAAAATCAAAAGGTTAGTTGTTATTCCTCGTTTATAAGCAATAGCAATCGTACGATGAACATCTAACACCCATATATATATAGAGCCCTTTTGATATGCTCATTAGGCATGCATGCATATTGTATTTGCATATCCAAATTATAGCATTCATGCACTATGCCTGGGCTGCTTACCCTAGAAACTCTTTTAGTCATGTCACACTTACATATTTGGACATATCTTTTTTGTGGATGCTTATCGAATCACACTATACGTAACTATTTTTTTAACAACAAATCTATTACACTTTTTCTCATACTACTCAAACTAATTTACATCATGTTATATAATGTCTGGGTTAGAATCCGACATCTCTCATTTTAAGAGTCAAGGCCTCTATCAAGCGAGTTAACCCCACATTAGCTTATAATAGGGGTGTTCAAAGTCAGATATCCGAAAATTCGGATAGTAGAAATCACTATCTGTATTAGTGTCTGAATTCGGATATTAAAATTTTCGGATACGGATACGGATCGTGATTTGGATATCCGAACTTCATTTTTTTATTTTTTTTATTTTTATTTTTTTGTAATAACTAGATATATGCTATTATGAAAAATATAAAACACCAAACACATTATAAAAGTCTCAATATACATTAAAAAGTTCCAACCTAAAATAAAGGAAATGTTTAGTATTTATAAAGAGAAGTTAAATATTTTACCTTCATTACTTATATTTTTTTCTATTTGTTATATATAGTGATATGTCCGGTATTATCGAGTCTTTTCTAATTGGGTATTATTATTATTATTATTATATTATTATTATTATTATTATTATTATTATTATTATATTATTACTACTACTACTACTATTATTATAACTATATAAATATTTCGTAGTTATATACTTAATTGTTTAAAATAAAAATACTTAAATCAAATAGCATTAATTATAATAATATAAATAATAAGGTATATATCATTAATTTAAAGCATTACAAATAAGATAGTATTAAAAAAATATATTTAAAATTGTATTAATTAGGAAAAATTATTAAATATGAGAAAATTAGGAACTATTATATTACAAGTATGTTATCCTCAAATGTTTATATTATAGCATAGATAAAATAGATATAGATTGTTATTATAATCATTAGTATAAAAATAATTGATAATTAGATAGTTAAGTATTCAAATTAGATACTACTTATTTATAAATTTTATTATTATTATTATTATTATTATTATTATAAAAGTATTAGTAGTTATATAGTTAAGTATTCAAATAAGATAACACTTATTAATAATTTTAAATATTATATTAAACTATTATAAATAATAAAATATTAATGTAGTGAATTAAATAATCTTTTATTATTAAATAATTTATTAATAATTTAGAAGAAGTTTAATAAATGAAGGCAAAATAAGAATAATTGCATATAACATTTATACTTAATGCTTAATAAGTTGTTTTAGGTGTCTTAAATTTTTGTAAAATTACATTTATGTCTTACGTTTATGCATTATATAGTAATAATATAATATATATTACAATTAGTATCAACATAACCGGGTTAACCCAAAATTCAGTTTAATTTCTAAATTCAACTTAATATTTGTGTTGTACCAAAATTCACAACACCTACCCGAATCTCCACCCTGATATTTAATCTACATTTGAGTTCACAACCACTAAGCATATATATAGTACAGAAATACTAACATTAATTATTTTATTTGCTCTGAATTTAATAAAAGCTAAGATTAGTTCAAACTAGTATTAAGCTCTCGCGTTGCGGCGGGAGACGTAAAACCATCTCAAGTAACACTAATGGCACGCCACCGTCATTGACCACCAACACGATGGTAAACCAAAAAAATGGAAAAAATTTATAAATCGAATGAAAAGTAGACGAAAAAACATTAAACCACACACGCGTTATGGCGTGTTAACTCGTAAATTTAAACTGAGATGTTAAATGAAAAATTTATAAAATATGAAAAGTACAGGAGATCAAAGTTGAAAGTAAAAATTTATTGAGCCTAAATTGAAAAATATGTAAAAGTATGTGTTAAAATAAAAAGTTAAAAATTAAAAAATAACTAACTTAAAAAAAGTACAACCCGTGAAGCATAAGGTACAACTTACAATTCATAAAAAACTTGCTAATTAGTATATATATAATTTTCCTCATATGTTTATATTATAGCATAGATAAAATAGATATAGATTGTTATTATAATCATTAGTATAAAAATATTTGATAATTAGATAGTTAAGTATTCAAATTAGATACTACTTATTTATAAATTTTATTATTATTATTATTATTATTATTATTATTATATTATTATTATTATTATAAAAGTATTAGTACTTATATAGTTAAGTATTCAAATAAGATAACACTTATTAATAATTTTAAATATTATATTAAACTATTATAAATAATAAAATATTTAATGTAGTGAATTAAATAATCTTTTATTATTAAATAATTTATTAATAATTTAGAAGAAGTTTAATAAATGAGGGCAAAATAAGAATAATTGCATATAACATTTATACTTAATGCTTAATAAGTTGTTTTAGGTGTCTTAAATTTTTATGAAATTACATTTATGTCTTACGTTTATGCATTATATAGTAATAATATAATATAGATTACAATCAGTATCAACATAACCGGATTAACCCCTCAGTTTAATTTCTAAATTCAACTTAATCTTTGTGTTGTACCAAAATTCACAACACCTACCCGAATCTCCACCCCGATATTTAATCTACATTTGAGTTCACAACCACTAAGCATATATAGTACAGAAATACTAACACTAATTATTTAATTTGCTCTCAATTTAATAAAAGCTAAGATTAGTTCAAACTAGTATTAAACCCTCGCGTTAGAGGCGTAAAACCATATCAAGTAACACTAATGGCACGCCACCGTCATTGACCACCAACACGATGGTAAACTATAAAAACGGAAAAAAAATATAAATCGAATGAAAAGTAGACGAAAAAAATTAAACCACACACACGTTATGGCGTGTTAACTCGTAAATTTAAACCGAGACGTAAATGAAAATTTTATAAAATATGAAAAGTACAGGGGATCAAAGTTGAAAGTAAAAATTTATTGAGCCTAAATTGAAAAATATGTAAAAGTATTGTGTTAAAATAAAAAGTTAAAAATTAAAAAAATAACTAACTAAAAAAAGGTACAACCCATAAAACATAAGATACAACTTACAATGCATAGAAAACTTGCTAATTAGTATATATATAATATCATTTCACATTGGACTATGAATGCAGTTGATGTGTAATGCAAAAACAACAGAATCAAATAGTATTAAATCACTCATTTATATTCGTGTTTATGATATTGATGTAAACATTTTGTCGCATGCGTCTTGTTTAGTGGTTTCATCATGCTCTCTATGAAATATCTTTATTTTTAAATACTTTTACATCTTGTCCATATGAGTCAAATCCACGACTTCAATCTAAAAAATAGAATTCTTTTATACCACTTAGATTTTTTTTTGAACAACAAAAAATTTTATTTCCACCAAATGACAAGCAAGACGCTAAAACACCATATACATAAAAATCAAATATCAAATTTACACCAATTTTTCATTCTATATTCAACTTGACCCTACCATTGATCCAAAGAAATCCCATTAGTTTTATTTCCTCAATGAGTTTGTCGATGAGCACCTCCTCGTTCGAGAATATAGCATTATCGCTTTAGTCTCTATGATATATCTAGCATTAACCAATCACTAAGTTTCATCTCTAGAAGTATATTAGCGAATTACTGTTGTTCATAGACAAACAATTAGGGCCCTTACTTCCAAAAAAAATAAAAATACTGTCTTAACATGAGCTAAAAAGTTTAAGTTCATAGGTTCAACTAATATAAATTATTCACGTATCCTAAAACAAAAGTCTATTAATGTTAATCTGTAATATTAATTCACACACTTCATTAACTTTGAAAACTCAATATAAATTATCAATAAATTAAATCAAGTAACATGTCTATTTAAAGAAAAGAATATTTATTTTATAATATGGTTTGTTTGATTTATCCTACTACTCTATTAAAAGGATAACTACGGTTGTCACATGTCACTTTTTAAACTCATCTAATGTCACATGTCATCTTGACATTTAACAATAAATATTTTTCACGTCCAAAAAAATTAAATCTACTATTTTTTTATTAATTTTTTTAAATACACATTTTGTTTTCAAATATAATTTCATCCAAAATTAATGAGATGTAAATTAAAACCCTTCCATTTTAAAGTAAAAAATATATATTTTTTACTTTTACTACTAGCAAACTCTATTGGTTAATTTTAAAAAATTATATTCTTATCAAATGTTTATTTTTCAAAAGACAAATAAATCATAATTCTAAAATAAAAGTTTACTTTAAGAGTGTATAGTACCACTTAAAGACACACAATTTATAACGTTTTATATATTTTTTCTATAGAAACTATTATTAGTAAAAACAAAAAATTACTTTTAGAAATTAAAATGAAATACAATTAAAAAGTATTTAAATTAGACATCAATATTTTCAATTGTCTTTTATTTCATTACCGTCTCTTTTTCTTTTTTGTTTTTTCATTTGTTACCATCAACAAAATCATTATTTTCCAATATTTCAGATGTTTTTAACTAATTTTTGAAACGTGTTCTTATTACGTTTAAAATATTTTATTTATACGTGGTTATTTAATTTATTAGATAACATTTTTTTATCCAGTTTTATTATATTATTTTTTATTTAGGTAGAACTTTTAATCAAGTCTCTTAATATATATAAGTAGTCGTTTTTGTGTGAAATTTAGAAGGTTCTTTTAATTGATTTTTGTATTGTCCGTGCTTAGTTGTATTATCATGTGAGCGTAAATTTAATAGTAAACTCAATTAAATATGTGCATCTGTAAGACCCCGTTCCCGAGACGCTTACAGTTGGATCCTCATCGCACATAAAACATATAATTACATTTGCCTTATAAAAATATTGCAGCGGAAACATAAAAATAACTTTTCATATCATTACAAATGCTTTTGCAAGTTATTACAAGCGTTCATTTCAAAAGATCATTCGTTCGCATTACAATGCAAAAACATTAACAAAAGAATGCCATCCAAAAGAGCTGAGTAGCCGCCTCGTGCCATCCTAAGCAACGTTTACGTGTCAACTGAAAATGTATAAAAGTCAGTGTCGCTGAGAGAGTTCTAGTTTATCATAAAACATACATTTCAATCGTTAAAATCGTTCTTTGCTTTCTTTTAAATCATACTGCGCTTTACATTCAATCGTGACCATGCAATATACGTACACATTGATAATATAATTATTATCTTCCATTACATTCGTTAACTTTCGTTCATTCTATACGTTCGTTCTTCGAGTCTGTTGCGACAACAGGGTCGCTCACCTCATTAGCAATCCCAACGATTGCACGCTATCCGAGTCTATCGCAACCATCGGGTTGCTCACCTCATTGCCAATCTTAACGATATCACGCTATCCGAGTCTGTCGCAACCATCGAGTTGCTCACCTCATTGTCAATCTCAACGATAGCACGCTATTCGAGTCTGTTGCAACAACAGGGTTGCTTACCTCATGGCAACTTCACGATAGCATGCCGTCCGAGTTTGTTGCAACCACAGGGCTGCTCACCTCATAGGCAATCTTAACGATTGCACGTTATCCGAGTCTGTTGCAACAATAGGGTTGCTCACCTCATGTCTGTGCTTGCAAGCCTTTCCTTTGTTCATTCATCATTCAATAATGCATGCATTCTTACTTCATGTTCCTCTTTCATTATCTTTCACTTTACGTTACACAACACTTCATTCGTTCATTAACATGACACGTAAAGCCATAAGAAAGATAAACATACATCATCATAAGGAACATATCATACAATCATACATAGTCATCAAACATCATCAATCACACATCTTCATGCATAATCATCAATCTTACATCACATCATACATCACTCATCACAACATTTATGACTTCAAAAAGTCAACTTACATAGCCCCCGGGAACCTCTCAAGTCTAAGCCTACATTACACTTTTCCTCAAAAAAGCAGAAAATAATCTAAGTCCTTAGACGCATGGGTACTATGCAGGCACATGGGCACTATGCAGGTGCATGGGGAACATTTAGGCGCATCGGCAACTTTCAGGCGCATTGGCAACTTTCAGGCGCATTGGCAACTTTCAGGCGCATGGGCACTACTGAGGCGCATGAGCAACATAGTTTATTCTGGGCAGTTCTAGGCGCATGGACACTGTGCAGGTGTATGAGTGCTTAGGCACATGGGAATCCTGGACATGGGAACACTTAGGATGTTATTTTGTTGGACGCATGGGCCACTATTTAGGCGCATGGGCAGACTGTAACACACTTAAACATCATAACTTTGTTCCCAATCATCATCTATTGTGTTCTAAGCTTAAATCATACATCCTATACTTAGAAACACAACCATAACATCATCATACACAACATAGCCCAAAATCAAACCCCACCCGTAAACACACACAAATAAACATACGGGTATACATAAATAAACATTGTCAAAAATCATTTAAATACATTTTCAGCCCCAAAGAGTTTAAAACAAGTAAAAACCAGGGTCTAGAAACTCACCTGGTGCAACTTTTGGGCGTATCTTCCTTCTAACCCGTATGCGAATGAGTTCAAACACCTAAAAACTCTCCCAACACACACACACACAAACACATACAAGCACATAAGCATACACCCGAGACCAAAACCACACAAACACTTAAAATCATGAATTCCTACCTTGAATTCAGACTCTTTTTCTTCTTCTCCTCCAAACCGTAGCTTCTGCTCTCTCTCTCTCTCTCTCCTTCTCTCTCTCTTTCTATCCAAAGTAAAAAGATGATGAGAAGTGAGGGTGGCGGCCATGCCCACCTTTACATCAACTTTTGTACTTTTATCCTTCTTTTATAATTTTAACCACTCAACTTGGGTTTAATTGCAATAGCTTCTTTTATTCTTCATTTCTTATCTTCCTTTTAAAAAAATAACTGGGTGTTACAAGTCCACCCCCCTTATTTAGGTTCGTCCCCGAAACCTGTTATTACTCGAACATATGAGGATAATGCTGCCAGATCTCCTCTTCGGTCTCCCATGTAGATTCGGATCCCTTCTTGTGCTTCCACTGTACACGCACAAGAGGAACCTCTTTATTTCTCAGCCTCTTCTCTTTTCTATCGATGATCGCCACTGATTGCTCCACATAATTGCGCCTTTCGTCTACTTTAATATCCTCCAGTGGAACAATCATGTCTTTATCAGCTAAGCACTTTCTCAGATGAGATACATGGAATGTCGGGTCAATTCCACTTAACTCATCTGGTAACTCCAATCTATAGGCCACCTCTCCTACTCGAGCAATGATTCGGAAAGGTCCTACGTATCTCGGCTTAGCTTACCTCGTTTCCTGAATCGGTTGATACCCTTACAAGGTGAGACCTTCAATATAACCCGGTCACCCACCTGAAACTCAATCGGTCTCCGTCGTTTATCGGCATACGACTTCTGCCTACCTTTAGCTGCCTTCATGAAGGCTTTAATCTTCTCAAGCTTCTCAGTTGTAGACTCGATTACCTTGACGCTCCCCAATTCCTTCTGACCAATATCATCCCAACAAGCGGGTGTTCTGCATCTCCTACTGTATAGCATCTCATAAGGGCTTACCAATGCTAGCATGATAACTATTGTTGTATGAGAACTCAGCTAACGGTAAGTGGTCATCCTAACTTCCTCCAAAATCAATAACACATGCCCGAAGCATGTCCTCCAATGTCTGAGTGGTCCTTTCTGACTGACCATCAATCAGGGGATGATAAGTCGTGCTAATATGCAACCTCGTCCCCATAGCGTCGTGGAATTCCTTCCAAAATTTAGATGTAAACCGGGTGTCACGATCAGACACAATAGAAACCGGCACACCATGACAAGTTACAATTTCCTTGATGAACAGATCAGCCAACCTCTCAAATGAATATGTCTCGCGGATCAGTAGAAAGTGAGCACTCTTCGTTAAATGGTCAACTATCACCCATATGGCATCATACCCTTTCGGGGTACGCGGCAACTTCGTAATGAAATCCATGGTGATATGATCTCACTTCCATTCCGGTATATCCAAAGGTTGGATCTTCCCATATGGCTTCTGATGCTCGACCTTCACTTGCAAGCAAGTAAGGCACTTACTCACATACTCCACTACATCACCCTTCATACCCGGCCACCAATAATCTTTCTTCAGGTCGTGGTACATTTTCGTAGCACCAGGATGAATTGAGTATCGAGTCTTGTGAGCTTAATCCATGATCTTCATACGTAGATCCTAAAAACGAGGAATCCACGTTCGTCCATATCGGGTTCTAACACCAAGTGTGTTTTCACCCAACTCCGCGACTAGACCTCTCATTCTTTCAGAGTTAAGATGATCTTCTTTCAATGCTTCATCTTGAAACTCCTTGACTTACTTCATTACATCGGTGGTCATGATCAGTTGATAAGCTTTCACCCGAATCGGCTTGGGTCTCTCCTTTCGGCTAAGGGCATTCGCCACCACGTTGGCTTTGCCCGGATGGTAATGGATCTCGCAATCATAGTCCTTTATGAGCTCCAACCATCGTCTCTGCCTCATGTTCAGGTCCTTCTACTCAAAGAAGTACTTTATGCTCTTGTGCTCAGTGAATATGGTGCACTTCGTCCCGTAAAGATAGTGCCTCCAAATCTTTAACGCAAAGACCACGGCTGCTAGCTCCAAGTCATGAGTAGGATAATTGACCTCATGAACCTTCAACTGTTGGGATGCATAGGCTATAACCTTCCCTCTCTGTATTAATACACACCCCAACCCCGAGTAGGAAGCATCAGAATAAACAACCAGATCCTCACTTCCATCGGGTAATGACAGAATAGGAGCTTGAGTCAACCTCGCCTTCAGCTCCTCGAACGCCTTCTCTTGAGCTTGACCCTATAAAAACTTCACATCTTTCCGGGTCAACTTAGTTAGTGGAGAGGCGATCTTAGAGAAGTCTTGAATGAATCTTCTGTAGTAGGCCGCCAAACCCAAGAAGCTACGAATCTTGGATGGTGTCTTTGGTGACTTCCATTTCATAACCGCCTCGACCTTTGCCGGGTCCACCATAATCCCGTCAGGATTCACCATGACCCAAGAACTGAACCTCGCACAACCAGAACACAACTTGGAGAACTTGGCGTACAACTTCTCCCTTCTCAACGTCTCTAGAACCTCCCGAATGTGATCGGCATGCTCTATCTCACTCTTCAAATAAATCATGATATCATCAATAAACATGATCATATATTTATCCAACATCGGTTGACACACTCGTTCATTAGATCCATAAAAGCAGCTGACACATTGGTCAAACCAAAAGACATGACAAGGAACTTGTAGTGACCATATCACATGCGAAAAGCTATTTTTGGGATATCCTGCTCTTTCACCTTCAACTAATGCTAGCCCAATCGAAGATCTATCCATGAAAACTAACTGGCACCTTGAAGCTAATCGAACAAATCATCAATTCTCGGTAAGGGGTATCGGTTCCTTACAATCAACTTGTTCAGCTCACGGTAGTCAATACACATCCTCATGCTACCGTCCTTCTTCTTCACAAATAAGACAGGAGCACCCCAAGGAGAGATACTTGGCCTAATAAACCCCTTGTCAAGCAGCTCTTGCAACTGCTCCATCAATTCTTTCATCTTCGTCGAAGCCAGCCGATACGTTGCCTTTGCAACAGGTTGGGCACCCGGTATCAGATCAATCTGAAACTCGATCTCTAAGTCAGGTGGCACTCCTAGTAAGTCTTCTGGGAACACGTCTGGAAAGTCACACACAACCGGTACATTGGCTAGTTGTGGTGTTGGCGTATCCACAACTTTTACATAGGCCAAGTAGGCACTACATCCACGCCTCATACACTTTCCCACCACCGCCATCGAAATTACTTTCGGAATCATCGTGACCCGATCACCATAAACTGTCACTGAACTCCCGTCAAGCGCTGTCAACAGAATCATCTTCTTACGACACACAATGTTTGCCTCGTAGTCCGCTAACCAATCCATCCCAAGAACCAAATCGAAACCACCTAAGCTCATCACGAACGGTCTAACAGGAAACTTATGACCTTCTAGTTCCACATCACAGTCTTTTATCATCTCAGAAATCCGGGTACACTTACCTATGGCAGTTTCTACATCAAAGGGCGCATCAACACGTCTACTACTAAGAGGCAGCTTAGCACATAAAGTAGCAGAAATAAAACTATTACTAGCACCAGAATCAAATAACACATAAGCTAAAGTTTGGTTCACTAGAAACATACCGGACACAACATCACGGTCCATCCTAGCTTCCTCTTGTGTCATAATGAATGCCCTGGCGCTCGCCCTCGGTCCTTCACTTCCCGTCTTCTTCACCCCGGAACCCTCAGCCCTCGGCTTCTTACAATCCCTACACATGTGGCCCACCACACCACAGTTAAAGCACCGAACCGTACGACAGTCCCTGGCTATATGCCCCGCCTTCCCATATTTGAAGCACATATTCAACCCCAACCTACATTCCCCACTATGCTCTCTCCCACACCTACCGCACTTCTTCATACCAACACCCGATGGGACCACATGACGGTTGTCCACCCGTGCCTTCTTGTTACTCGTCGAGGCATCACCCTGACCAAACCTCTTCCTTCCAAATCCAATCACCACCACTCTTCTTGCTACCCTCAGTCACCACCACCCTTCTTGCTACCCTCAGTCACCACCACCGTTCTCTCATCATACAGTCTCCCTGCCAAATCCACCGCCGACCTAAACGTGCTCGGTCGGGCAGCGATCTTGTGCCTGTGAATATCCACTGGCAAACCCTGAATGTACCTCTTAATCTTCCGTGACAGAGGCGTCACCTGATCCGGCACCAGACGTGCCATCTTGTTGAACTTCGTGGTGCTACTGGTGTGTCATGGTTCCCGCCTCCAACTGCAGGAACTCACTCTCAACCTTGTCTAACTCCCGGTGAGGATAGAACTCCTCAATCACCAACTTCTTCAGCTCCGACCATCTCATTCTTCCAATAGCCCGACTACCCTCCGCTTGGACAATATTATCCCACCAGCATAGGCTGAGTCCACGAAAGAATGAGCAGCAAACTTTACCTTCTGATCCTCCCGACACTCGATGATATTCAGAACAACTTCCATTTCTCCCACCCATCGATGAGTAGCAGCGGCAGTGTCGTTACCATCAAAAGTAGGGGGCTTGCATCAATAAAAGGCCCCATAGTTACAGCCTCGTGTCGCCTTTGGTAAAGGCTCTTCTTCTTCCTCTTCTTCATTATCAGAGTGAACCGGTTCAGGCTCCTGTTGCTATCGTCCTCCCGAGGACCTGTTTCTCTCCTTTCCTTCTCCTTCCTTTATAGCCTTGATAACTTCTGTCACCACAGACGGTAAGATTGTTTGCATGACTTGATGCACCTCTTCAACAACAACCTCCTTTATCGAGGCCCTCAAGTTAGCACTCTCATCCCCAGTCTCCGGATGAGGGGTCTCAGATTATTCAAAAACCACCTTTTCAACTCTAGGCCTTCCCCTTTGGGTCGTGGTTCAGCACCAGGCCCACCACGACCTCCACCCCTCGAAGCTTTTGAAGATCTACCACCAGCCATTCTCTAACACACTGAAAGATTCAAACACCAACACGGTCATTCAAGGAACAACTCAATTTATGTCAAGTATAGTAAGTCCCTAATTATAGTGGCCAGTTGTGATTAGCCACTTACTTTACTCTTCATACCCCGAGCATTACCTATTCTGACTACATCAGTATCTAAATCTACATACAACACATAGACCACATAACATGCGCACATAATACAGATTATCATTAAGAAAATACATGATGGCACGCAGCTACTCAGATTGGCATCCTATTCCTATTTCGTCCCATTTTCAATTTAAGTTAAGGTTTATTTTGAAAATTTACCCATTTCACTTAAACTTTGGCTCTGATACCAACTTGTAACGCCCCATTTCCGGGACGCTTACAGTTGGATCCTCATTGCACATAAAACATATAATTACATTTATATTACATAAATATTGCAGCGGAAATATTCAAAAATGACATTAAATTTCATTATAAAAGCTTTTGCAAAATAATACAACGTTAACCAGTTACAAAACACATTATTGCATTACATCACAAAAGCCTTATATAAATGGATGCCATCCAAAAGAGCCGAGTAGCCACCCCGAGCCATCCTCAGCAACCATTACCTGCCAACTAGAAACACATAAAAGTCAGGGTTGCTGAGTGAGTTTTAGTTTTATAATAAAACATACTTTTCTTTCGTTAAAACCGTACTTCACTTTCATGCAATCATACATAGTACATAAACAGAGATAATATCATTATTATCTTCATCATTCATTCATACTTTAACTTTCATTCATTCATCATATGTCATTATCTTTTACATTGTTTCATCATTACATCTTTTCCTTTCCATCAAACCATAAACTTTACCCTTCTGTTCATGGTACTGGACCTAGGCCTATCATAGACCTTCTATAACGGCGCACCACACCTCTGGCCACAGTACCTAAGGTAAAGTTTAGGTGTACCATTGCCATATGCCATACCTTTCTTTTCATGGTACTGGACATAGGCCTATCATAGACCTTCTATAACGGTGCACCGCACCTCTGGTCACAGTACCTAAGGTATGCAGCAATGGTTCTATATATTTGGTCAATCACAAAGAAAGACCCCGATGTGCATCCTCTGGGAGTAGCGAACCCACACACCATTGGGCTAACACCTTTTAATGGCATGTCCCGACACACAAGGCTTGCAAGACTTTCTTTACTTTCATCATTTATTAATGCATGCATTCATTATGTTCCTCTTTTCATCATCTTTCACTTTATGTTACATAATACTTTCAATTCATTCATTAACGTCACACGTAAAGCCACAGGAAAGATAAACATTCATCATAATCAGGAACATCAACATACACAGTCATCATCATCATACAGGCAACATCATACATACATAACAAACATCATGCATAATTATGTAACATCATCATCATCATGCCCAACATACCCTCTAAGGTCTCAACAGTCATCTTACATAAAATTACGGGAATTTCCATGTCAAACTTACATCTGCATTTCCCCTGAAAGTTAGTAATTAAACTACACTTTTCCCTGGATACAACAGCCCTAATTGGGCGTATGGACACCCTTCAGTCGCATGGCCTCCAAGCGACTGAACATCATGCAAATGGACCAATGTGGATGAACACCCAATCATGTGAATGGACCTCATACGGATGAACACCCAAGCGAATGACCTCATGCGGATGGACTCAATGCGATGAGCACCTATGCGACTGGGCCCTCAGTCGCATGACTCCCCATGCCACTGGCCCCCAATCGTATGAATGAATCCGCAATTGTGTGAATGAATCCTCAATCGCGCGAATGAACCCTCAATCGTGCGAATGAACCTCCATCATATCTCAATCGGCGTTATGGCCTCAGTTCGGTCGCATAGCCCTAGCTGATGCAGAATGAAGTTCATCCCGTACCCAATCTGCCATTTTCGACTTCCAAGCTCATCCAAACCCATTCTAAGACTAAATCAACCATCCTAAACCATAAGAATGCATACCACAACTCCATTCAAGCACACACAAGCCCATAAACAACCTCCAAATGCATCACACACAAACACATACACACGAGTCAAACACACACATTCAAAAACGGGTTTTCTATGTGTTCCAGCCCCAAAATCGTTTGAAAACATGTAAAAGAGGGATTCTAGAACTCACACAAATGACCACAACGAGAAGAGCTTCGAATCAACATGCTACACTTCGATTTTGCACGCTTGAATCTACTCAAACCAACATTTTTCTCTCTTTTCTCCCTTTCTTCTTCTCCTCTCTTTTTTTTGCTGAAAATTTGGGTGGGGGGAGAGGGTAATGGATGCCCTCTCCGTTCAAATATCTCCACTTACCCAACTTTCTCTCGTTGCCGAGTTTGATCCCTAGACTTTGGACTTTATTTATTTTTCTTCATTCATCGGCTTCAAAATAAATAACCGGGTGTTACAAATAGCCTACTTCAATTTCCCCCTATTTTTTTAAATTCATATATTAGTTTTATACGACATTATCTTCATAAAAAAATACACCATAAAATCGAGCATTTTATCATCTTTAATATGAGTATAGTATATATTGTTATACTTTTTTTTTTAAAAATCGACATTTCTTTAGAAAAACATAAATGTGTTGTGCATATAACTTGCGTGATTATAATTACGTAATTATGGAAATAATTTGTGTAATTATCATCTAACTTGCTTAATTGTTATTTGTAACTTGAGTAATTGTAATTACTATTGCGTAATAATTAATATAACTTGCGTAATTATTCACCTTATATGCGTGATTGGGGCGCAGACGAAATTACCCCTCTCCCAAAAGACACGTGTCACACCCTAGTGACTTTGAGACGCTTCGCATGTTATTTGCACTTTGAATAGTAACATTCCCTTAGTTTTAAAAACCCGTTTATTATACGAGTTAAGAAAAATATACGAGTGTGTGCTTTGCAACTGACGATTAGCACTCACTTGCCCGATCAAATCAAAGAAGCTCAACGGAAGCTTTGAAAGCGAAAAAAGTTGGCTCTGAATCTTTACATGGGATGGGCAAATAGTTGGAAGTCAAATCCGATGGAATCCGGTATTTTATGGATAGACTCTTGGTACCTTTGTATGGGAATCTGAGAGACTTGGTTATGAGTGAAGCACATAAGTCTAAGTATTCTATACACACCGGTAGTGACAAAATGTATCATAATTTCAGGGCACACCATTGGTGGCCTAATATGAAGGCAGATGTAGCAACATATGTGAGCAACTGTTTGACATGTTCTTAGGTTAAAGTGGAATATTAGAAGCCATCTGGGTTATTATAACAACGTGAAATCCCCTTGTGGAACTGGGAACAGTTTTCTATGGACTTCATTACCAAGTTACCTAAGATTCTTGGTGGTTGTGACACGATATGGGTGATCGTGGATCGACTGATTAAGTCAGCTCACTTCTTGGCGATCAAGGAGACTGATAAAATGGACAAGTTAACCCGAATTTACCTGAAGGAGGTAGTTTCGAGACATGGCGTGCCGATCTCGATTATTTATGATCGTGATGCTCGTTTTACGTGTCATTTTTTGTAGTCAGTACATATATATATATATATATATGTATATGTATATGTATATGTATATGTATATATATGTATATGTATATGTATATGTATATATATATATATATGTATGTATATATATATATAGTAATATTATCTTGAGAACCACTCTTTTTTTGTGAGAACTCTAGGAATCAATATAAGTCACTCATTTTTTTATCACATGAAAATCAAATGCCATTTCTTATTTTTTTTTAAAACGTTCATAACTTTTTTTTCACGACATCATTTTTCCAAACAAATTTCACCATAAAATTCAGTATTTTTTTATCTTTCCAACGCCTACCATATTGATACCTTTTTTTATAAAAAATCGTTCATCCTTGTTTACATATATGTAAATGTGGTTATACACATGTCTAATACTGGATTTACACATGTGTAAATCCGGTATTACACATGTGTAAATCCGGTATTACACATGTGTAAGATGAATTTCGTAAATAAAAAACGAGAATTCTTTTTATTTTTATAATTATTTTTTAAAAAAATTTTATGAAAGAGGGAAACTATGGGAACATTTTTGTGTTTTTATTTTTTATTTTTATGTTATTTTTCATTTTATATATTTTTTTAATATGTGTTTGTTAATTACAATTTACTATTGAAAATTAGTGGCCAAGATTGGTTCCTATAGTTCTCACAAAAAAAGTGAGTTCTCATTTGAATCCTCCCCTATATATATATATAGAGAGAGAGAGGAGGGATCAAATGAGAGCTAGCTTTTTTGTGAGAATTCTAGGAAACCAATCTCAACCACTGGTTATCAATGGTAAAATTGTAATTAACAAAAACATATACAAAAAATTTATAAATCAAAAGTAACATAAAAATAAAAATAATAAAAACACAAAAATTTTCTCCTACTTTCCCTCTTTCATAAAAAAATAAATTTTTTTATAAAAACTAAAAAAAAATTATAAAAAAAATTATCATTTTTTTAACGAAATTCGTTTTACACATGTGTAATATCGAATTTACACATGTGTAAATGCAGTACTACACATTTGTATAACTAGATTTACACATATGTAAATAATGGATTGACGATTTTTTTAGAAAAATATATCAATATGGTAGGTGTTGGAAAGAAAAAAAATACTGAATTTTACGGTGAATTTTTATTGAAAAATTGACGTCGTGAAAAAAAAGTTATGAACATTTTATAAAAAAGGGGAAAATGACATGTGATTTGAATGTGATAAAAAATGAGTGGCTGAGATTGGTTCTAGAGTTCTCACAAAAAAAGGTGATTCTCATTTGAACTCTCCCCTATATATATATATATATATATATTTGTATGTTTCATGTATTTTGTGACTTATTGGAAATGCATATGATCATTATTATTGATTAATAATGTTTGTATTTTGTAGTTAAATATTTTAAAAGTGTTAAGAAGATAGTATTTATAAATTATAAACAATGGGGTTTAAATTGTAATTACCATCTAACTAAATATTACCAAAATTAAACCTAACCCTAGCCCCCAAACCCTTCATTCGGCTGAAACCCTCCCCATACCTTCTCCCCTTTGCGATTTTGATAAAAAACACACACAAATAAATCAATTTTGATCTAGTTCAAGCATTGCAAGGTTTTAGGAAGCTCCATTGTTGATTTCTACATGTTTGGAGGTTTGTTTTGTCAAGTTTTTCATAGTTTTGATTCTTGATGAACCTAATTAGCAAATTTTTGATGAAAGGTGAAATTGATGATTGCTAGATGATAATATGATGTTAGCTATGTTATATGAATGTTAGATCATATTGATTATGCAAGAAATCCATGATTTGATCATGAATTTCACACATTGCCTTAAGTGGAAATGTTTTGTTTTTGGAATTCATGTGTTGATGATTATATGATGTTAGATACATTGTTTGGGTGTTGGATTACATGAATTGTTCAAGAAAAGTCATGAAATCTAGTGATTGTTCATATCTTACTATAAGTAGAAGCTTTTATGTATGATGTTTGGGAATTATGATGAATTGATGATGATTATCATGATTTGATGAATGATATGGACTTGATTAGGTATAAAGTTGATGAGTTCATGAACGAATTGGATGTTAGGTTGATTTTGGGTGTTACTTTCCCAAAAGGGAAGTTTTATTTTTGTAGATCAATAAATATTATGAATTATGAATTGGGCATGTTCATGATATTAGGATCATGTTAGAATGTTTATTGATGATGTTTAATGTGGGAGAAGGTGTTGATTGAGTTGTATGTATACTTGGTTGATCATTTAGAAAATTAAGTTCTTTGGTTGTACATGATGATGGATTATGTTAGGCGGTTATGGAAATATGTTTGCAATTATGATAACTCATTGTGTTATGTTTGTTGGTTGTATGAATTCTGCTAATTATATGATAATGATTGTTATACATGCGTGTGAATCTGAGGCCCCCACTTAGAAGGATTGGCAGGGTTTAGGATCTGAAGTTGTGAGTGGATTCATATGGCATGTGGTGCATTATTAGACTTCATGTATGAATTATTAGTTGTGATGTATTTACATTTGTGTTGAGCATGTAGATTGTTTGAGATTTGCATGAGTTGTATGATAATCTAATGTAGTATGCTGACATTGGTAGAACTTGGGTTAATGAGGTGATACACTTGAATAACTTGTATGATATTCATGTATGATAAGTCGATATGCTTGGTTAAATGTGCATTCTATTGTTATGTCACCAACAGGTCAAACGGGTCAACTAGGTTACATGAGTCTTATATTCCAAAACTTTGGGTCAACGTGTATATTGAGCACCTAGGGTTGTTAAGTTTTCTGTGTACACATACTTATGTACTTGCGTGTTCTAGGTAACCTTTGAAGGGTTGTCTTTCTGTCTGTTGTTAGTTTTTATTTTCGTTCGTTTGCGCACGAGGTGAGTTCATGCCCCACACTTTTTATACACTCACTTTTAGGGGAGATAGCATACGGGTTTATAAATACTTTATTATTATTATAAGTTGTGTATAGTGTAACACAGAGGACTACCACCTCATTGTCAAGTTGAGTTTCAGATCGATTTGACTCCCGGAGCAGCTCCAATTGCGCGAGCAGCTCCAATTGCACGAGCACCTTATCGGTTAGCACCGAACGACCTGCAGGAACTGTCTACACAACTTTAGGAGCTATTGGATTAAGGATTTATTTGTCTGAGCTCATAACCATGGGGAGCACATGTTATCTTTGTTAAGAAGAAAGATGGCACATTCTGAATGTATATCAACTACAAAGAGTTAAACAAGGTTACAATCAAGAATTAATACCTTTTGCCTCGTATATATGACTTGTCTGATCAGCTTCAGGGATCAAGCTATTATTCAAAGATTGTTCTAAGGTTTGGTTATCATCAACTGAGAAGTTCGAGAGGAAGACATCTCAAAGACTGCATTCTGTACTCGTTATGGTCATTATGAATTCTTGGTCATGCCTTTTGGGTTGACTAATGCACCAATAGTGTTCATGAATCTCATGAATCGTGTGTGCAAACCCTACCTCAATCATTTTGTTATCATGTTTATTTATTCAAAGACCAAGAAGGAACACGAAGAGCTTTTATGTTTAATCTTGGAACTACTTAGAAAGGAACAATTGTATGCCAAGTTTTCTAAGTGTGATTTATGGATTCATGAGGTGCAATTCTTGGGTCATATTGTTAACTAGAAGGGAATACATGTGGATCCTGTGAAGATTGAGGCTATAAAGAACTAGTCGGTACCCAAGATGCCTAGTGAGATAAGGCAATTTCATGGACTGACAGGGTACTATCACCGTTTCATTGAGGGATTTTTTAAAATCACTCAACCTCTCACAACCTTGACCCACAAAGGAACAACTTATAAATGGGGTGAGAGTCAAGAAGCTGCTTTTCAGTTGTTGAAACAGAAACTCTGTAGCGCACCGATATTAGCATTACCAGAAGGAAGTGATTATTTTGTGGTTTACTGTGATGCTTCTATCAAAGGACTTGGTCGTGTCCTTATGCAACGTGACACGGTAATAGCTTAGGCTTCACGACAACTGAAAGTGCATTAGAAGAAAAACATTACTCATGACTTGGAGCTAGGTCTAGTGGTATTTGCCCTGAAAATCTAAAGACATTACATCTACAGTACCAAATGCACTATTTACACCAATCACAAGAGTCTTCGGCATATCTTTGAGCAAAAAGAGCTGAACATGAGGCAACAACGCTAGGTGGAATTACGGAATGATTACGATTGTGCTATCAAATATCACTCAGGTAAGGCGAATGTAGTTGCCAATGACTTGAGTAGAAATGAAACCGCTGAGCCTCGACGAGTGCGTGCTCTGCAACTGACGATTAGCACTCACTTGCCTGATCAAATCAAAGAAGCTTAGATGGAAGCTTTGAAAGCTGAAAAAGCTGGCTCTGAATCTTTACATAGGATGGACAAACAGTTGGAAATCAAATCCGATGGAATCCGTTATTTCATGGATAGACTCTTGGTACCTTTATAAGGGAATCGGAGAGATTTGGTTATAAGTGAAGCAAATACGTCTAAGTATCAATACACCCTGGTAGCAACAAAATGTATCAAGACTTGAAGGCACGCTATTGGTGGCCTAATATGAAGGCAGACGTAGCAACGTACGTGAGCAAGTGTTTGACATGTTCTCAGGTTAAAGTGGAATATCAGAAGCCATCTGAGTTATTGTAACAACCTGAAATCCCTTTATGGAAGTCGGAACAGATTTCTATGGACTTCATTACTAAATTACCCAAGACTCCTAGTGGTTGTGAGACAATATGGGTGATCGTTGATCGACTAACTAAGTCAGCTCACTTCTTGGCGATGAAGGAGACTGATAAAATGGACAAGTGTATGGATTCCTATAAGTCTGATGTAGCCATAACATCCAAAGTCTCTCTGCATGCATGCACTAAAGAACATAAGTAGAAATACTTCAGAAGTTTTACACCACGCACTAGAAATATTCTAAGTGTAAAATATTCCGAAGCCAAGACCAACATCTTCCGAAGCCAAAAGTGAAGTCTTCCGAAGCTTCAAAGACAAAGTCTTCCGAAGCCAAGAGTGAAGACATATTTTTTTCGAAGACTTTTAGAGATATGCCTTTATCTGATGTACTTTACCATAAAGCTAGACCACCTTTCCGCTGCTACTCTGTAAAGTCACCAACTTACATGAGTTGGTGAAAAGGTCCATGTTTTGGTAACTGTACATTGAGGTCTTGAGTCCATGCTTTCTACTTTATGTACTTTTATCCTTTTTGTAATATATTAGGATGTGAGCTATGGCATGTCATAGTCACTAGTCAAAAGGCAGATCTACCTTTTGAATTACATTTGATTTTGTAGTTGTCTAGTCAATTGTATCCAGCTGGCCTTCAAAGTATGGCCAACTGTAGGATGTAGTATGAAGTATCTCAAGTACTTGTAACTTTTCATCATATGCTTTGTAACATTTGTAATAGAACTTGAGAAGCAATATACAACATTCTTGAAAATCAATTACTTGTGTTGTTTGCAATCTTGTTCTGTCTCATATTTACTTATGTTCTTAGCATCTTTCATTAACAAGTTTACCAGTTCCCTATTTGATCTGTTAAGTGTTTTAAGCAACTCTCCTCATTGTGTTGTTGTGTTGTAAGTGCATACCCTTCACCGGTCCTACATTTGTATCAGTGCATTTCAGGCTTTTGATATAAGATCTCACCATCTTAAGATCCCTCACACACACACAAAATACTTAACAACTCAAATGGCAGCTATAACCAAAGCTGATATGGAAGCTGGAACTATGACAAAGTCTCCACTGACACTCCTGAAGACTTTGATACTTGGTGTCAAAGAATGGAAGGCTTCATCAAGTCTCAAGACTCCAGTACGTGGGACTCTGTTGTTGAAGAACCTTACATACCAAGCACCACTTCTGCTACTGGTGGTGGTATGATTCCTAAGGTTGTGGCTGATTACTCTGAAGCATATAGAAAGAGAATAAAGATTGATTAGAAAGCCATGACAGCCCTTCAAACTGCTCTTCCAAACTACATCTACAGAGGCTTCAGGAAGTGCAAAACTGCCAAGCAACTATGGGAAGCATTGAACCTGATGTATGAGGGATCTACTGAAGCAAAGGAGAAAAAGAAGGATCTCCTGAAGCAGCAGTTTGAAATCTTCACCTTCAAGGCAGGTGAAACCATGACTCAACAATACTTCAGATATGTTGAGATTGTGGATACTCTAATGGATGTTGGAGTAACTCTTGAGAACAGGGACATTGTTAGGAAGTTTATTTCCTCTCTTCCTAGACAATGGACATATTATTGTGTTGTTATCAAGAGGAATGAGAACCTTAAGACTCTTACTCTTACTCTTACAGAGTTGTATGGTATTCTTAGTGGCTACTAGATGGAGATGAACATGAAAAACTAATCTGGTAACTCCAACAATCAACTGAGTTCAGCCCTCCATGTGGTTGAAAAGGAAAGCATTGAACCACAGCATCATCTTATATGCTTCCCTGACAACTCACAAAAGGGCCCTTTCATCACCTTCCCAGAGACTCCAAGGGAAAGCTACACTCAAGGAAGTCCTTTCCAAGAGACAAGTTCTTCTCATGCCTTTGTCTCTACTGATGAAACCTCAGTCAACTTTCTCTTCACTTTTGAAGATTTGGACTGCGTCCATCCAGATGATCTGGAGTACATGGAGATAGTCTAGCAGATGGCTCTTCGCACTCACAGAGCCAAGAAGTTCTATAAGAGGACAGGGAGATAGTTTCCAAGCAATGCAGCCAGTAGAACGTTTGGGCTAGACAAAAGCAACGTAAAGTGTTAGAACTGCAAGCAGATGGGACACTTTGCAAGTGAGTGTAAGGCACCAAGGACAAATTGTAGCCAAGCACAAACCAGACCAAACTACATTGAGAAAGCCCCCCAAAATGAGAAGCCAAAGCAGCAAGCTACAATTGCTATTGAAGAAGGAGGCTTTGACTGGAGCTTTCAGGTAGATAATGCATCTCCAAACCAAGCACTCATGGCAGACCATGATGAAGCCAAGGTATTAGAACATCTTTGTACTCCTAAATGCATTGCTTAAGTCAATAGATACAGGTCCTATAATTTAGAAATGAGATCTGATCTTGAGTCCTTAAATATCTTAAAAGCTGAATTTAAAAGAGCTGAAAGTGATTATAAACTAAAGATAGAGGACTTAGAGAAAACCATTTCAACTCTTAAACATGAGCATACAAACTGCAGGACTCAAATCAAAGATCTTATTACTAAATTAACTGAATGCTAGGCTGAGCTTGTGATCAGGGAAGCCAAGGCAGAAAAATGTGTTCTTGAAGAAGATACCTTCAAGAACATAATATCCTCATCCTTGCATGCAAAATTTTGTTATCAAAATAAGTAGGGACTAAGATCTTGTGAGATAGTTCCTCCACACACAATCTTGTCTGTAAGATCTCCTAGGTGTGGAACTTGTGAAGATGAGCTTCCCCTCATAGATCCTGTGACTGAAAAGGATGAAGAGGAGATGGTAGAGAATGGCTCTGAGAAGAATAAAGAAGAGCATTCTAAGAAGGGTCACCATCCCTTTGAGGAGAGCAAAGCTGTTGGGATGACTAAGTCAAGAAGAAAGAACTTGATGAGGAAGGCCAGAAGAAAGTCCAAAAAGGCTCAAGAGATCAAGGTCACCTTCAATTCTGCACAGAAACAAGTCTTCATCTCTATAGGATTTGAAGTGGTAAAGGCTGAAGACACCGACTTGAACTCCATCAACAAGAGTTCTAGTTCATGTCCAAATCATCCCATCATCAAGAAGAAGGCTGATCAGTTGTGCACCACTGCTGTACGACCTGAACCATCCAAATCCAAAGGTAGTTCTATCCCCACAAGAACTACCACAACATCTGCAAAGGTGAAGATGGAGAAGAAAAGTGATCAAGTTCAGCCTTGTTCACAAGGAAAACTCCTAGAAGGAAGAAAATGGATTGTGTTATGTATGGGAGTGCTTCTCATCTTGCTAAGGATTGTGTTTACAATCCAAAGAGTACTCTCCACATGACCAAGAAAGAAACTTCTAAGAGTATGAAGAAGAAGAAGCAAGCTTCGGAAGGAAAATCTGTTTCATTCGAAAGCTCCAAAATGAAGAAGAAGACAGTTGGAAACTTGCCTTCGGAAGAAAATTTGGTCTCGAAAGAAAGGAATACTTCCAAGCACTGAAATCTGCTGCAGTGAAAGCAAGATCTTTCGAATGTCCTGTCATCAAAACTTTCGAAGTCATCAAAACTTCCGAAGTCATCAAAACTTCCGAAGTATTGAAGGTCAAGTCTAAGCTTCCAAAGGTGGTGTGAAAGTCAAAGAAAGACCAAGTGGCTGAAAGTTCTTCATCAAATGATCCTTCTAGCATGACTATAGGATCAATTACTGTTGCATTGTCTTCAACTTCTTTTGATGAGCCCAAGACCAATGAGGCTTGGGATTCCAAATGTAACTAATCATCTCTTTTATGTAGGAACAACTCAAGACAAACAGAAATGTATGGATCATTGATAGTGGATGTTCCAGGCACATGACAGGTAATAGGTCACTACTCCAAAAGTTTGAAAGAATTGATGGAGGACCAGTTGCTTTCGAAGGAGATGCAGGAGGCTACATTACTAGAAGGGGCAAGGTCACAAATGGTAAGCTCAGCATTGAAAAGGTAAACTTTATCAAGGACTTTGGGTATAATCTTCTGAGTGTATCCCAATTTTGTGATCAGAGTCATAACATGCTCTTCATTGAGCATGAGTGCATTGTTCTCAGGCCCGGGGTGGTCATTCCTCATGAGCATATCTTGCTCAAAGCCCCAGGAAAGGGAACATGTACAAGATGGACTTGCAAGAAACATCTCCCTCACGAGAAGTTTCATGCTTTCTGTCTAAAGCAAATAATGATAAGTCTTTACTCTAACATAAAAGAATGTGCCATGTAAACTTTAAAAACATGAATAAATTATTAAAAATGATTTGATAATTGGAATCCCAAAGAAAGAGTTTACAAGTGATGACCACTATGTTGCATGCCTGAAAGGGAAGCAACATAAGGTATCTCACAAGCCAAATGAAAGAAATTCCATCATTAATCCCCTACACTTATTACATATGGATCTCTTTGGCCCCACCAGTGTAATGAGTCTAGGAAGGATCTTTTATTGTTTGGCGATCAAAGATGATTTTACAAGATTCACTTGGCTCTTCTTTCTTAGAACAAAGGATGAGACCCCTGAGATTCTGAAGAATTTCATCTTAAAGATTGAGAATCAATATGATCACAAGGTCAAAACCATAAGATGTGATCAAGGAACTGAATTCAAGAATCAAATCCTTCATACATTTTGTGATGAAAAAGGTATTACAAGACAATATATTGCTCCCAAAACTCCTCAGCAAAATAGTGTTGCTGAGAGGAGAAACTGGACACTAATTGAAGCTGCAAGAACTATGTTTTCAGACTCTAAACTGCCCATCACCTTCTGGGCAGAGGCAGTGAACACTGCTTGCTATGTGCAAAACAGAGTTTTAGTGGTTAAGACACATGGTAAGATGATCGATGTCGAAGTACCAATCAAATAAGATGTTAAATCGTATTTCTATTCACCTTAAACTAGTTAGAGTAAGTAGGGTTGTCGAACCTCGTGGAATTAGTGGTCGGTGTATTGTAAATTGATTTATAAGAAAAGATTAACTAAATTATCAAATTACTTAAACTATTGCTTCTTAGCTGTAAAAATTGGATTTTGGAATGATTAAGAAATTAACTAAGAAAAAAAATTGCAAAGAAATTAACTTGATTAAGAACACAATTATATGAAAGAGTAATCCACTTTGGGGTTAAAGTTTGGTTTTTAGTAATCATTTAGTTCAACTTGGTAGAAAATCCTTAATGGGGATCTATACGGTAATGATTAAGTGATAATGATAATCAAGACTTAACAGGTCTTAATACACAATACCAATTCAATTAGTAACCAAAACTCTACAACCATACGATTCGCGCAATATCATATGACATTCAAATAAAGGTCAACCAACAAAATTGTTTAAATAATCAAAACACAAGTTAACTTATAAGAACTTAAAGTTCTAAAGTTTAATCCCAACACAAGTTTAACACAAACGAGAACCTAATCACACGAAACCAATTACCCAAAGTAGATCACGAGAAGTTTAGCCGCTCATTGTTCTTGAATGATCTTCAAAATCGTTGTTGAATTGTATCCCAAATGATTGAATGGTGTTAGAACGATGTAGAATAGTGAATCACAGGTCTAGAAACGCCCAAAATTCATCTCAAATCGTCCTAATCGAATGGGGGGCAAGTGGTGGGTGAAACCTAACAAAAATGCAGTTTTATAGGTGTTTCATAGAGGTCCTGGCGTAGGCTACGCCAGCCAGCGTAGCCTACACTGGGGGGTATTCTGCTGTTTTTTTGCTGATGCTAACGTAGCCTACGGTGGCTGTAGTAGGCTACGGTGGAAACTTTTCTGCTGCATTTTGAATCTTTGTTTCTTGACCCCTCCAACGCTTTGTTTCACTATGAAAGCTTCCAATTTGGTTATTGTACCTACAAAATCACTTCAAACTCCTAGTTTGCCTATTCAACATGATCAAATGCATAAATACGAGTAATCAAACTTAATATTTGACATTTAAACACTTAATAATATTTCAACACACTCACATCACATCCCCACACTTAAACTTTGCTTGCCCTCAAGCAAATCCGTTTGAAACACAAAACAACAATATATAAACCAAGGTCCCTTACTATGTCTTAGATATGGTTCAAAGTCATACCCCATTCCAGAATTACACAATCATGTTTGGTTAGCAAGTTAAACATGTTACATTTATTTCAAATAGAATCCTCCTAATTAAGCCTAACATGCTTTTGGTTTTTATTTTCATGCAACACACCCCTCACTATTTTCACTCCACTCGGTTTATTTTTGGATTGGTGAAAATTGCACCAATAAATCACTCAAAAGGTTCACGTAAACTTTGTTATCATATGCTTGAGTGATGATCAAACTTTCACATTAACACATTAATAATGCACACATTAATAATGCACACATCAAAGGACTTATTGGTTTTGGGCATAGGTTTGGGTAGGAATGTTTGGCTGTGAAAGTGGTTAAAATAATCAAGGTAAATATCACTGTTGACATTCTTATTAAAATAACTACTACTAAATAAAACAACAACCATGGGTACACATTTATCCCATACTTAGTATTTTTTTTTCATTTTTCTTTGTTTTTCTTTTTTTTTTCTTTTTTTTCAATCACTAACTATTACCAAAAATCAAATACTAATACACTTGGAATGTCATCATCAGTGGTGAATGGGTCATATTGGGTAAAAAGAATAATTTGTCTATCATTGTATTTTGTAAGGGTGAACGGAGTGATTTGGGTTTTAATGATATGGGTTTAACAAAAGAAAAGGTTTAAAGCTCAAAAGAGGATACTAGGAAAAATTTAGGCAATTGGTAATGCATGAAAATGGTTGAAAGAAAAAAAGAATCCTAGATTGCCTCTATCATCCATGCGCATTATCAAGTCCACCGTCTTAGCATGCATCAAATCACACAAGTTCTAAAACAAAGAGTCATATGGCCTACACTCAACAAATAAAATAGGTTTTTATATGAACCAACAATCTAGTAGGCTTCAACATCTCACCAAGTTAGAAAATATGGGATGCCGATGTGTGCATGAATTTATTACACCAATAGCTTGTTAACCACAACTAGGTAATTCTTAACATTTTCTAAAAATCTTACTAACCACAATTCTATGCTATCTTGGAATTCGACCATGACTAATAACCATTACTTTTGAACATGGTAGGAATCAATTGGCATGGTTTAACTGTTGTTTTTATGCCCAATTGGATTGCTAAAAACAAAAATTTTAAAATTTTCCACATTTATCTTTCCCTCATCCCCACACTTGGGATACATTGCCCCTAATGTATGGTATTTAGGTAAGTGTAAGATTTTTTTAAATCAATTATCCAATCAATCAACACAACGACTTTTCAACCCAGCCCGACCCAAACTTAAAAACAACCACTCCCAACACATAATAATAATAACACCACCAAATTAACAACACAAACTACTTAAACAAACACATTAAACATAAAAGCATAAAAATTTAATTTCGGGTTGCCTCCCAAATAGCGCTAAGTTTTAGGTCTTCAGCCAGACCATACCTGCGACCACTCATGGTGGTCGAGTAGGACGCTTGACTCCGCGGTATTTTTCAAATAATCTGGTGGGTCTTCAACTAGATCGCATTGTGGCCCAAACATTAATGCCTCAACTCTGTCTTTTATATGATCAAGTGGGTCGCCAACTTTTTTCTTTATTTTAGGCTTCTCGTCTTTTGTTTCGATCATCATAATTGGCTCTTTCTCTTCTTTTAAATTCATCAATTCCTTCAAGTCCACATGCTTAACCCTATCATACTCAAAAACATTCTCAAAGTTTGGTGTTCATGCTTACACATGAAGTATAAGTAGGAACACACACATTAGTCATATGTGGCACAAAAACATCATCATTAACAAAATAGTTAACCTACTTGGAAAATACATGAAAACGTAACTTACGAGTTCATAAGACATTTCAGTTGTTCCATCCCGACAATTGATTTGAGCATTGGCAGTTGCTAAAAACGGTCGACTAAATATGACTTTGGTTGCTTGTTTGTCCTCACCGGTGCATTATCAAGCACCATAAAGTCCACCGGGTAGTAAAATTCTCCCAACTTGATTATAACATTCCTTATCATCCCCCGAGGACTTTTTCCAATCAAGTCAACTAACACCACAATGGTGTTAACTTCCTCTAGAGACCAAAGTCATACTGATCATATAACATACCTTGAAAGATACTAGCAGCTGCTCCATAATCCAAGAGAGCTCTTTTTATCTTCAGATTCCCCACTTTAATTGGAATGATGGGTGCTCCATCATCACTATCTTCCACTGCATCAACTTTCTCTTCCTTATCTGCAACTTGTTGTGGAAGAACAGTAAAGTCATTATCAATAATTTCAAAGTCAGGAAATACTAACCGAATTGATGTGAACATTTCTTATTTTTTCCATGTTGGTTCCTTGATGTTGAGGATTGTTCATGGTATCACTCGGTAGTTTCCCGAGGTTCCGCTTAATTTGAGCCACGTCTTCAGCTAATTGTCCCACTTGCTTGTTTAAAGCTTCATAAGCTTTATCTCTAATTTCATTCTCCCTCTTATTCTCTTGCATGTTCTCTTTCTTCATGTTCATTAAAGCATCTAACTTTGCATTTGTAGAGCCTTCACTACCAACTTGTCCCGATGGAGGATTTCCTTGATAACTTCATGATGAACTCCCTTGTTGACCTCCATGATTGTAGTTCCCTTGATTGTTTCCTTGAGAATATGAAGTTCTTTGATAACCACTTGGATTGTGATTCCCTTGTGTTCGATTTGATAAGTTTGACCGCCTTGATTATTCCCTTGAAAGTTAGGGTTCATCTGGTTTGAAGCATTACCATATTTGAAATTAGGATGATTCCACAATCCAGGATGATAAGTATTGGAACTCATATCGAATTGTTTCCTGTCTCCATAAATTTGATTGACTTCCTCACTCCTTCCTATTACCACGGGGCAAGACTCACCATTATGACCTAATTCACCACATTCTTCGCACACATCATAGCCCATATTTGCAACCTCCTTCACACCTATTCTCCTAGCTTTGCCAATTGTTTCTCCAAAGATGCAATTCTCTCTTTGGTTTCATAATCAATTGTGGTCGATCTTGTTGAATTGGATTTGGATAGCCTACTAACAGAAGCTTGTGCTTTAGAATTCCTACACATCCTCTCTAGAAATTCCCAATCTGCATCCTCATGGTTAGAAAGAAATGTGCCATTGCTTGTAGAATATAAATACTTCCTCTCTTCATTGGTCAATCCATCCAAAAAGCCTTAATCAACTCCTAACGTTTAATTCCATGATGTGGGCACATACGGATCAGTTCCTTAAACCTTGTGAATGCTTCATGAATCTATTCTCCTGCTTGTTGTTGAAAGGATCGAATAGCATCTCTCGCGTCACTAATTTTACCCATAGAATAGTATTCATCCAAAAATGTTTGTTGCATTTCTTGCCATGTGTGAATACTATTATCGGGTAAAGTGGGGAACCATTGCTTCGCTCTATCTTTCAGGTGAATGAAACAATCGTAGCCTCACTTCATCTTGTGTAAAGTGATTTCCACCAATGGTGCTACATATGGCATCAAATTCAGCAAGATGTACATATGGTTCTTCTATTGTAGTGCCTCTAAATGCAGGAAGAATGGTGAGATAATGAGGGCATACATCAAAAGCTCTTCCTCTATGATTTGGAGGTGCAATAGGATTTGGATTTTCAGAAATAGCAGGTCTGAAATGACTATCCACACCTCGTACTTGAGCTCTTTGAGGTCTTCTTGGTTGATTGGCTTTATTGTTAACCCTACCCCTTTGTTGGTTGATAGGTGTGCATTCGACCCATGTTGATCATTCCCCCAATTGTTATTTCCATTATATCCATCACCTCCACTGAAGTTTCCATCCCAAGCATCATAATTTGCACCATTATAGGGTTCTTCATTGTTATTCCATTCATCTTCATAATCTTCATCACCCGTATGGACACTATGCATGCTCACATGATCATAGTCATCTCCTTGATTGAGGTTATTTTGATTCATATTATCATTGGGTGGTGGTTTATTCAGGTTATTGTTGCGGTTGTTATTTGGTGGTGGAAGTGGATTTGGGTTTTGATTTTGGTTATTACGAGGAGGGTTTGGATTTTGAGGTGGTTGGTTATTTGGGTCATCCATTTGGGTTGAATCAGACGAACTGTCAGCTACTTGATCAATAGCTTGTGAAATTGATGTAGTTGGTAGCCCTGATTGATGCAGAACACGATTATACCTTGCCGATTTTCCTATCTCTGGATCGAACACTATTGGTGATTTCCTACCCGAATTACGAGTATAGATGCAGCCTGTCACCTACACACTGAAAAACACCAAGCGTAACAAGGAAAAACGAAATAAAACAAAACAAATAAAACTAAACAAAATCTAATAGCAAAACACCAAGCGCACCGATTCCCCGGAAACGGCGCCAAAATTTGATCGATGTCGAAATACCAATCAAATAAGATGTTAAATTGTATTTCTATTCACCTTAAACTAGTTACGGTAAGTAGGGTTGTCGAACCTCATGGAATTACTGGTTTATGTATTGTAAATTGATTTATAAGAAACGATTAACTAAATTATCAAATTACTTAAACTATTACTTCTTAGCTGTAAAAAATGGATTTTGGAATGATTAAGAAATTAACTAAGAAAACAAATTGCAAAGAAATAAACTTGATTAAGAACACAATTATATGAAAGAGTAATCCACTTTGGGGTTAAAGTTTGGTTTTTAGTAATCATTTAGTTCAACTTGGTGGAAAATCCTTAATGGGGATTCTATACGTGTAATGATTAAGTGATAATGATAATCAAGACTTAACAGGTCTTAATACACAATACCAATTCAATTAGTAACCAAAACTCTACAACCATACGATTCGCGCAATATCATATGACATTCAAATAAAGGTCAACCAACAAAATTGTTTAAATAATCAAAACACAAGTTAACTTATAAAAGAACTTAAAGGGTTCTAAAATTTAATCCCAACACAAGTTTAACACAAACGAGAACCTAATCACACGAAACCCATTACCCGGAGTGATCACGAGAAGTTTAGCCGCTCATTGTTCTTGAATGATCTTCAAAATAGTTGTTGAATTGCATCCCGAATGATTGAATGGTGTTAGAATAATGTAGAATAGTGAATCACAGGTCTAGAAATGCCAAAGTTCATCTCAAATCATCCTAGATCAAATGGGGGGCAAGTGGTGGGTGAAACCTAACAAAAATGCGGTTTTATAGGTGTTTCACGGAGGTCCTGGCGTAGGCTACGCCAGCCAGCATAGCCTACGCTGGGGGGTATTCTGTTGTGTTTTTGTTGATGCTAGCGTAGCCTACGGTGGTTGTAGTAGGCTATGGTGGAAACTTTTCTGCTGCATTTTAAATCTTTGTTTCTTGACCCCTCCAACACTTTGTTCACTATGAAAGCTTCCAATTTGGTTATTTTACCTACAAAATCACTTCAAACTCCTAGTTAGCCTATTCAACATGATAAAATGCATAAATATGAGTAATCAAACTTAATATTTAACATTTAAACACTTAAAATAATATTTCAACACACTAACATCATAAGGCCCCTTATGAACTTTGGCACAAGAGAAAACCTTTCATTGGTTTTCTCAGGTTATTTGGATGTCCTTGCACCATCTTGAATACCAAAGACCAAATTGCCAAGTCTGTTGAGAAATCAGATGAGGGAAACTTTATTGGATACTCTTCTCAAGCTAAAGTTTACAGAGTATACAATCTTAAAACTAGAGTAGTTGAGGAGTCAACTAGTGTGACTTTCAATGAGCACACTCCTAGTGTGAATGGTTCTGGTCTGGATTGGCTCTTTGATCTTGATTTAGTTACTAATTGTTTTAACAAATCTTGTGAAATTTTCAGGATCTATAGATATATTACCTACAGATGATCCTGACCCAAGATTTGAGGTCAGAAGACCTTCAAGTTACACATCTTCAGTTCCAGTGGTAACTATTCCTGCAAATGAAGTTTCTACTAGCATATCACTGACAAATTCTACTGATGCTTCTAGGGTGCCTTCAAATTCTAGCTTAGAGGCACAAAACTCAGAAAAAAGAGCTTCAAATGTTGGAGAAAATGGTAATGGTGAAAGTGATCAGAATTTATTGATGCTGAGAACCACTGCATTGAAGACAACATCAATGATGTCACATACTCATTAGATCAAGTCAATCTTGATAAATGTGTTGATGTGGAGGGTGAATCCTCTTTGCCAGGTGAAAACTTTTCAAATTTAGATCTGTCTAAGCAACTTACTATGATCCCTCAGCTAAGCATCCACAAGTCTAATCTTACCACAAACATCATTGGAGATGTTGATTCAGGGGTGAGAACAAGAGGACAAACCCAGGAAGCAAATGTTTGTCTTCACTCTTGTTTCTTGTCCCAGATAGAGCCAAAGGAAATTGATAAGGCTCCAAAGGATGGAAGTTAGGTTGAAGCCATGCAAGAGGAGCTACTTCAATTCAAAAGGCAAAAGGTTTGGAACCTATGTCCTCTTCCTCAAGGGAAGACTACCATAGGAACCAAATGGGTTTTTAGGAACAAGAAGGATGATAGAGGACTTGTCATCAAGAACAAGGCAAGACTAGTTGTTAGAGGGTATACTCAAGAAGAAGGAATTGACTACACAGATGTTTTTGCTCCTGTAGCAAGACTTGAAGCTGTCAGAATATTCCTAGCTTTTGCTGCATCCAAGAACTTCGAGGTCTACCAACTTGATGTCAAGTGTGCTTTTCTTTATGGGGTGATTGATGAAGAGGTGTATGTCAGACAACCACCTGGGTTTGCAGATCCTGATCATCCTGATTATATTTGTAGGTTTGATAAAGCTCTTTATGGGCTGCACCAAGCACCAAGGAAGTGGTATGAGACTATATCTCAGTATCTCTGTGAACATGGCTACAAAAGGGGTACTATAGATGGAACTCTCTTCATCAAGGAACAGGAAATGACATAATGCTAGTTCAAGTATATGTATATGACATTATCTTTGGGTTAACTAATCCAAAGCTCTGCAAAGACTTTGAGAAGCTGATGAAGGACATGTTTGAAACAAGTGCCATGGGGGAACTCAATTTCTTTCTAGGAATTCAAGTGAAGCAAGTTGACAATGGCATCTTCATAAGTCAGTGAAAGTATGTACTGGACATACTTAAAAGATTCAACATGACTGATTGTAAGGTTGCTAAGACACCCATAGCCAGAAATCACTCCCTTGGACCTGATCTTGAGGGGGAGTGTGTTGATGAGCATCTCTATAGGGCAATGATTGGGTCTCTTATGTACCTCACAACTAGCAGGCCAAATATCATGTTTGCTACATGCATTTGTGCAAGATATCAAGCCAACGCCAAGATGTCACACCTAGTCACTGTCAAAAGAATTTTAAGATATCTTAAAGGTGCTCCATCACTTGGCCTTTGGTATCCAAAGAATTCTGACTTTAATCTGTATGCTTATGCAGATAGTGACTATGGTGGTTGCAACATGACTACAAAGTCTGCATCAGGGGGATGTCAATTTCTTGGTGGAAGAGTAGTCTTTTGGCATTGCAAGAAACAATCTTGTGTGTCTGCATCAACTGCTGAGGCTGAATACATTGCTGCTGCAAGCTACTGTGCTTAAGTGCTTTGGATTCAAAATCAGATGTTGGACTATGGCTTCAACTTTAAAGAGACTCCCATCCATATAGATAACAACAGTGCTATCTCAATCGTAGAAAATCCTATGCAGCACTCAAGGACAAAGCATATTAATATTAGGTATCATTTGATTAGAGATAATTTTGAAAATGGATTAATCAACTAGTCAAAGTTAACACAAATGAACAATATGCTGATCTGTTCACCAAAGCTTTTGATGAGCAGAGATTTAAATATCTTGTATAAGCTATTGGGATGATTAACTTTAAATAGCTTTTCTTAAAATTTAATCATATTTATTTCTAAAACCTGTGTGTCCTAAGTTATTTATTTTATCACCTTCTTAAGCCCTTGTTTTCTTTGGAAGAAAATATTTTCAAAAGACTTTTCTTAGATTTTTGAAAATCTTGATCTCTTCGATAGATTCAAAATTACCTTCGGAAGAAACTTATGTCTTAGTAAACAAATAATTGCCTTAGTAATTTTACCTTCGCAAGAAATTTCTGAAATATCTTCCGAAGCTTAAATTCAACTTAAGTTCTCTGTATGTTTTCAAAGAACAAGTTTCTTCCGAAAGCAATTTACCTTCGGAAGTATTTATTCTCCTTAGAATATAAATCTTTGAGTGTAAATTCTCTTATGAAGCAAAATTCTCAAAAACCTTTGAAATATCTTCCGAAGTCAATTTTCCTTCGAAAGCTTTTTCTTCAGAAAATCCGAAGCAAATAACCTTCGGAAGATGTCCCGACTTCCAAGAAAACTACATTTTGGGAAAAAGTAAACTACTTTTCAAAGGTGGGACCGACATTCAGATTTCAAAGTTTATCCTCTTTCATGAACTTTGTCTCAAATCCTTTCCCATAAATGCCCAACGGTTCCCCCTCTTTCACTATCTTCCTCAATTACACTATTCCTTAAACCTAAATTCTCCCAAACCGCCTTTGCTCTTCATCTTTATTCATCCTTAAGCTTCTAAAATGGCCAACCTAGACTGCAGAAACAACCCAGATTTCTCTATGCAACTTCATATGAAACACAACCATGTTAAGCTCTGAGAAAGATGAAAGTTTCTGAGAGATTTGCTGTTTCTTAGCTCTATCCAACTACTTGACCTCCCTAACCATTGATCCTACTCTTTATAAGGATCATCTACTTGAATTTTGGAAGACCTGCCAAGAGGTCATTATGAATAGGGAGAAGGCACTGTCTGCCACAATGCAAGGGAGGACAATCTTCATCACTTCGGCCATCATCAACACTCACTTGCAGTTGGATGATGAAGAAGGTGAGTTGTCCTTTGCAAAAGAAGTTGTAAATCATTCCTTTGAGCAGATGAGCTATGAGGGAAATTTCTCCGTAAAGACCTTCAGGAAAGGGAAGGTCTCATTCCAGTGGAAATACCTGCTTCATGTGGTTATCCACAGCTTGTCACACAAGAATGGTGGGTGGGACTAGATTCCTGAGGATCTCTTCTTAATAGTACATGGAATGGTTCAAGGGGTCGAGTTCAGGTACTCTCAGTTTGTTTATACAAATTTGCTTGCTAACTTGGACTCCTTAGAGTATTATATGTTTCCTAGATATGTTCAACACCTTCTAAACTATGAACTGGGCTTACAGTTGAGGGAAACAGATAATATTCTTAAATTAGGACAGATAAAGCCTGGCATCTTTAAAGTTATGAAGAAGCCAACTGTAGGCTTCTCAGGGGTAGAAACAGCCCTTGTCCCAAATATGTTAGAGTTCATTGCTCAAGGTGACAACCTAGCAACACAAGCTAGTGTTGAACCCACACCATCTACCTCCCAACCACCAAAAAGGCCACAAGTCACCCTCACCTACCAATGAAAATCCAAACGAACCCCTGCTCAAGCTATTGAGTCTATGCAGGCCCCCATATACTCACCCATACAGGAGGAAGTGGACACTAGAGCTCCCACTTCCCCTGAGGAGCAAACCACTACCATCTCTTCAACAATCAGGGATGAGGTTCCTCATGCTCACCCTGATGAGCTCACAAGCCCAACTACCTTAAGCCTTCACTTTGAGTCTTAACACTCAAGTGAACAACCTTCAGGGGACAGTTACCATCCCCAGCCTTTAGATTTAAATCAACCCATTCCAACCTCTCATTCTATACTGATGAAGACTTAGGTTTTAGTGGGTACCATGAGTCTCTCTACTCTTCCCCTACTCAAACAGAGATGAGTACTCCTGAGTCTCCTTTGTCTAGCCCATATCAGTCACCCATCACTGAGGTGGATACTCCTGAACCTGTTCAGGATATCCATATGGAAGAGGCTCTTACTTTTGCAAGTGATTACATCCTTAAGACCTCAACCATGGCAACTCAGCTCATTGTCACCTCAACTGAGGATGTCAATGTGCAGAGAAAATCTAGTAGCCAAGAACCTAAGGCTGGTCGTGAGAGAGAGGATTTTGGTCCAATCATCTCATCCCCTAATGATTATTCTGATGAAGATGAGGGGAATCTGAGACTAAAGGTGCAAAAACTGTCAAAAACATGCTCCTATTCAGTCTCTAAGGTTAGTCACCTAGAATCTCAGGTGACTACCCTGCATAATAGGGTCAATGATCAGCAACTTGAGATATCTTATCTCAGGAAAAAACTAGCTGGGAGACCTTTAAGAGGAGCTCAACCAGGAACACAAGAACCTATGAATGTGATTGACCTAACCCCTAGCGCACTTATGCAAGTGGGTGATGCTACCAAAAAGGGGGAGAAAGTCATTACAGTCATAAAACCTGGGAGTTCTTCAAGTTGTATGGACATTGAGGATTCACCATCCTCACTGGCAACTATGCATACTCAACAACTTCCTCAAGTTCACATCAATGTGGACATTATAGACTCTGTCATTAGGAGTCTCTTTGAGGAAGTCATTCCAAGGGCTGTGTCATCTCCACCTCAAGGAACTTCAAACTAAATTATTGGGTGGAGGTATGATGCTGATAGAAGGGCCCTCATTCTTCACAGAGTTCAAGGGCAGCAAGAAGTATTCCATTTTCAGACCTTGAACTACTATGAAGGTCTTGACCTCATCAACATGCCATTTGTCAACCCAAGTCAATCAAGACAAGCTGACAGGTTAGCACTCAGGATTCAAGACAGAGTTACTGAAGAGTTCAGCCTCAGAAGGAGACAAAGGCTATCAGGTAATGTCATTGGTCAACTGGATGCTGAGGCAAACCCTGAGATTAGCTTCAAAGGGAAAACCTTGGCTGAAGGCCCAGTGATAGAGCCTGAGAGCCCTGTCACACTAACAACTACTTCGGAAATTCATTCCCTCAGTGAAACACCTGCTGGTGAAGGTGTCTCACAACCTCTCTCTGGCCGGAGCTTTGATGCTACACTAAGCATGAAGGCCAAAGCTCTATCCAACCTGAGTCACAAACGTTTGTGGGTGACAAAGGGAAAAGGATGCTAACTCCTGAGGAGATTAAGGAGGTGGAGAGAGAGAGGAAAAGGAAGCTAAGGGAGAAAGTTCCTTTGGGTCTTCAGGCTTTATGCAAGCTACAATCAGGGCTGCCCCCAGACCAAACACTCAAGAAGATGAGTTGAGGGCAGTCAGGATTACTTACTTGGAGACCAAGACCTATGACTTAGATAAGATTATATCTCTCCCCTTAGAACAATAAATGAACTGGCTGATATAGAAGTGTCAAGAGAGATGAAGGAAGTAGAGGATGCAAGGTTTCTTCTCTAATTCAAAGAGGAGAAGACATAGAAAAGGTTATACAGCATGCTCCAACTCTTTCCTCAGTTCAAGAAAGCCCTGTGCAAGAGGATGTGGCAGCTACACAAGAACCTTAGGTAGACAAGGAAACAGATAGGCTAAACATGATCAACTACCAGAATGCCACATGTCTCTACCAGGCATCTACACTTCTTCCTTGTCCTTTGACTACATTAAGTTTGAGTATCTCAAACAGCTAGAACTTCAAGTGCTCAAAGAACAAAAGGCAACAAAGAAAAAGATGAGGGAAGATGCTGCAAAGTCAAGAGCCATCATCCAAAAGAGTATGAAGAAGTCTGCAGATAAACAAAGGATGATGAGCTTATTGAAGCTATATGGATTCTCCGGAATGAGACTTGGCCCTATATCTCTATCCACAATGGATAAGCATATCAGGGTAATCAAGCAGAAGATCGAGAGTGGAGAGCTGATTGACTTATACTCTCCTCCAAATCAAATCCCACCTGAAGTGGAGTTTAAGGTTGAACAACCTGAGACAACAAAACCTAGACCTCCTGCTGAGCCTCAGCAAGCTTCATCTTCTGATCCATAGTAGGTTCAAACTCCCTCTCCTTCTGAACTTGTGAGGGAGGAACACCCAACTAAGAAAGACAAGGATGATCACAAGGTGCTGCAGACCAGTCTTCTCAGTTAAAGTCTTCTAAGAGGAAGAGAGGATGGTTTCCAAAACAAAGTCAAAGAAGAAGAAGCCTGAATCATCCACCTCTACACCTCAGGCTGTGTCAGATCAATCTGAGGAAGTGCATGAAGAGGCAGCCTAATCAACTTCAATTCAAGTGGCTCTTCTTGCAGTTGAGAGACCCTCTTATCCTGGACCTTCACTACTAATCCAGAGAGATGGCATGTGATCAAAGATCAAGGTGTTGAGAATGTTTATACATGGCAAGACATAATCAACTTACCTCTGCATGATCTCTTTGAGATGAGAAGATACTATGAGGGTCTGAGTGATCCTGACCATCTGATGAAGAAGGGTATGGTCATTATCATCCTGAATACCACCAACATCTGAGAATCTTCTAAGTGTTTTGATAGCATCAGCCTGGGGGGTTTGTAAGGATTCCTATAAGTCTGATGCAGCCAAAACATCCAAATTCTATGTGCATGCATGCACTAAAGAAAAGAAGTAGAAATGTTTCGCAAGTTTTACACCATGCACTAGAAATATTCTAAGTGTAAAATCTTCCGAAGCCAAGACCAACATCTTCCAAAGCCAAAAGTGATGTCTTCCGAAGCTTCAAAGACAAAGTATTCCAAGCCAAAGAGTGGAGACAGATTTCTTCCAAAGACTTTTAGAGATATGCCTTTATCTGATGTATTTTACCATAAAGCTGGACCACCTTTCCGCTACTACTTTATAAAGTCACCAACTTACATGAGTTAGTGAAAAGATCCATGCTTTTGGTAACTATACATTGAGGTCTTGAGTGCATGCTTTCTACTTTATGTACTTTTATCCTTTTTGTAATATATTAGGATGTGAGCTATGGCATGTCATAGTCACTAGTCAAAAGGCAGATCTGCCTTTTGACTCCACATTTGATTTTATAGTTGTCTAGTCAATTGTATCCAGCTGGCCTTCAAAGTATGGCCGGTTGTAGGATGTCGTATAAAGTATCTCAAGTACTTGTAACTTTCCATCGTATGCTTTGTAACATTTGTAACAGAACTTGAGAAGCAATATACAACATTCTTGAAAACCAATTACTTGTGTTGTTTGTAATCTTGTTTTGTCTCATATTTACTTGTGTTCTTAGCATCTTTCATTAACAAGTTTACCAGTTCCCTATTTGATCTGTTAAGTGTTCAAAGCAACTCTCCTCATTGTGTTGTTGTGTTGTAAGTGCATACCTTTCACCGGTCCTACAACAAGTTAACCAGAATTTACCTGAAGGAGGTAGTTTCGAGACATGGCGTGCCAATCTTGATTATTTCTGATCGTGATGCTCGTTTTACATCTTATTCTAGCAGTCGTTACAGATTTCTTTGGGTACGAGTTTGGATATAAGCACTGCCTATCATCCACAAAACGATGGGCAAAGCGAGTGTACTATTCAAACTTTGGAAGACATGTTACAAGCTTGCGTGATTGATTTCGGAACAATTGGGAAGTTCATCTACCGTTAGTCGAGTTTTCGTACAATACTAGCATCAAGGAAGCGTCATTTGAGGCCTTGTATGGACGAAAGTAAAGATCACTAGTTTGTTGGGCGGAAGTTGGTGATAGTCGGTTGACTAGCCCCGAATTGGTGCACGAGAGTACCAAGAAAATTATGCAGATACGGAACCGAATAGCTGCTGCGCGGGAAAAACAAAAGAGTTATGCAGACAAGCGACATAAACCTTTGGAGTTCGAGGTCCGTGAAAAAGTTTTACTAAAGATCTCACCATGGAAAGATGTGATTCAGTTTGGCAAAAAGAGGCAAGCTTAATCCAAGATACGTTGGACCATTTGAGATTTTAGAAAGAATAGGTTTAGTGGCATATCGATTAGACCTACTTGACTCGCTAAGTAGCGTTCACAATGTATTTCACGTCTCAAATATGAAAAAGTGTTTATCTGATGAGACTTTGGTTGTACCACTCGAGGAAGTACAAGTGGATGAGCAATTGCATTTTATTGAACAGCCGGTTGAAGTAATGGATCGTGATGTCAAAACCCTTAAGCAATACAAGATACCTATAGTTAACGTTCGTTGGAACTCAAGATGTGGACCAGAAATCAAGTGGGAATGCGAGTATCAAATGAAGGTTAAGTATCCTCATTTGTTCGATATGACGACGATAAGCGAGGAAGGTACTCATTGAATTTCGGGATGAAATTTCTTTAAACATGGGGATCATGTGATAACTCACTTGACTTCGTTATGCTAATGTAGTAAACCAGGGATGTAACACAACCATGTAACATAATTTTCGGGACAAAAATTCTTTCAACATGAGGCTGATGTGACATCCGGTAATTTTCCGTTACCAAACTCCATTAGTTCTCTTAGGTCTTGCATACACGTCTCATGAGCACACACTAGTTGTCATTGAATGTTAGTGACTTAATAACAATTATCTATGATAACTAGATAAAAAAATTACCAATAATGTTGATTATTAGTTGTGATTATGTGATCTTGAGTTTATATATTTTTAACGATATTGTGAATTTTACGTGATAACATGACTACGTATAATATATATATATATATATATATATATTATATATATATATATATATACATATAGATATATATATACATATATATGTATATGTATACATATATATATGTATATATATATATAATATATATATATATATATATTGTATATATATATATGTATATATATATGTATATATATTTATGTATATATATGTATATATATTTATGTATATATTATGTAGATGTATATATATATATGTATATATATATGTATATATATATATATGTATATATATAGTATATGTATATATATATATATGTATATATATATATATATATAATATATATGTATATGCATATATGTATGTGTATATATTTGTATATATATATATGTATGTATGTATGTGTGTGTATATATATATATATATATATATATATATATATATATATATTATGTGTTTTGTGACTTATTGGAAATTCATGTGATCATTATCATTGAATAATAATGTTTGTATTTTGTAGTTAAAATCTTTTAAAAAGTGTTAAGAAGATTAGTTTTATAAAATATAAACAATGGGGTGTAAATTGTAATTACCATATAACTAAATATTAACAATATTAAACCCAACCCTAGCCCCCAAACCCTTCATTCAGCCGAAACCCTCCCCATACCCTCTCCCCTTTGCGATTTTGATCAAAAACACACAAACAAATCGAATTTGATCTAGTTCAAGCATTGCAAGGTGTTAGCCAGCTCCATTGTTGATTACTACAAGTTTAAAGGTTTGTTTTATCAAGTTTCTCATAGTTTGATCCTTGATGAAACCTAATTCGCAAATTGGTGATGAAAAGGTGAAATTGATGATTGCTAGATGATAATATGATGTTAGCTATGTTATATGAATGTTTGATTATATTGATTATGCAAGAAATCCATGATTGATCTTGAATTTCACACATTGTCTTAAGAGGAAACTTTTTCTTCTTGGAATGCATGTGTTGATGCTTATATGATGTTAGATATATTGTTTGGGTGTTGGTTTACATGAATTGTGCAAGAAAATTCATGAAATCTTGTGATTGTTCATACCTTACTATATGTAACATCTCGTAATTTCTAGTAATTAAAAGTTAACGTCATTAATTTTTGTAAGGATCATTATTGTCAATTATAAAAATCATGGGTTATTTATGCTTATCTTCTTGTCATTAATCTTTAATATAGGAAGTTAATAATCAAGCTATTAAATTATATAATAATAATAATAACAACAATAGTAATATTAATAGTAATAATAATAATAAATTATAATGATAATAACAATAATAATAACTAAAATAGTAGTAATAATAATACTAAAAGTAATAATAATAATAATAATAATAATAATAATTATTATATTATTATAATGTTTGTAAAAGGCATTAAACGTAAAAATATTTAAAACTTAAAGTTAATTTAAGTCTAGGGGGATATTTTGTTAAATTTGAAACTTTAAATGAATGTTTTAGCATAAAATAATAAGAATCCAAAATCAAGGGACCAAAGTGTAACTTTTAATTTTACACAACTTAATTACCCCATAATTCCGGCGCCAAGTCCGGCCACCCTCCGGCCAACTCCAGGAAGTCTTAAAAACCTCGAAACACTTCGGGTTTCCACCTAGAACTGTTTCTAATCACTTTGTGAGGATGTTTCGAACCTTAATCACACTTTAATTCGAGTTTAAGGTCGGTAATGGGTATCGTTTGGGCTTGGTAACCATCGATCTCAATGTTCTGACCGTTCACCCATTAAAACACAATAATAATTCAATTAAATGTCAGCCAATCAATGCTTTAATCAGCATTACACTTCTACCAAACGAAATTCTATATGAACCAACACCTAAACATCACAATTGAACCTCACCATCGTCAAGTCTACGGTTTGGTCAAACATTATCCTTTGTGCATTTTGAGGAGCAATTGATTGAGGGGAAATCTTTCTTAGCACCCAAAGAAGCTCCCCACAAGTTTAATTTGATTAACATTGAAGATTGCTCATCCATTGTGCACCGATGGTCGCGACTTGTTCTTCGTTTGTTCCTAACATCATTTCAAATCAAATCGGGTAATTGAACACATCAATACATTCGTTTTTTACATGGGAAACAATAGTCCCAAACTTAATTCGGTTGATAACAATGAATTGGGGTTCAATTTTGGTTTGAATCGATCTAGGGTTTATGAGAATTGGGGGTTTTGTTTAAGAAACATTTAAAAGATTTAAAACGGGTTGTAAACAGATCTAGGGCGTTGGCCCACCGGTTAAAACATTACACCCATACACAGGGGACCCGGGTTCGAACCCGGGCACCCTCAAGTAATTTTTTTAAAGCCTTTTTGGCTTTAATTTTATTTTGAAAAATTTATAATGAATACAAAAATAACTTTATAAACTTCAAATATTTTAAAGTCATCTATAATTTTTCTTATAAATTATTCTTGTAAAACATTTTAACATTTTATTATAAAATTCTTTACAAAGTTTTAACTAAATATTTTATAAAAATAGATGTATATGATAATTTAATTATTAAATTATTATTAGACCTATGTATTCCTTGATTAGAGATTTATATTGATAATTATAGTGTTCAAATATATTTTATAACTAAATACGCAAGTTATTTACAATGGAGTAATTCCTTTGAAATCTTATAATGGTACCTTCTTTAATCGAACAAAATTTAAATAAGAGTTTACTAATTTTATTTATAAAACCCCCCAAATTCTAATTCCCTAGTTCACGTGAAATCGTTAATCTTACTAACCTAAATCTTGTAAATATATACATATTTAGGTACCTTGTGAAGGACTACGTTGGAACGTTGCTTATTATTCTTACTAATCGTCATTTTTTAATACTTATTTGCCAAGTGAGTTTTCCATGTGAGTTCTCCATGCCCCTTTTTACTTTATTTCACACCTTTTGGGGTGAAACATATTAACCTTATAACCTTACACTTTTAAACACCTTGATACTTGTAAATGCACATGCAATTCATCTTTACTTTGTGTCATGGTTATTTGTATTATTGTGAGTGTTATATAAGATACATTATATGTTGAAAATCATTAACTATTGCTATCATGGTGACGTCATAGATCTATGGGCCTGACAAGCCTATTTGGTGCTAAAGCCGATGTATTACCGGCTCCTGATGACATATGACTTGTTCATGATGGGAACCAAGTCCACTTAGCCAATCGTATAAACTTGTAAACTTGTAATCAGACAAGGTTGATTGTAGCTATATGTATTCTATAAACTTACATAACTCATAACCTATGACCATGAATTGCTACTTGTAATCTTTTGATATATTATTATAACACCCAGTTATTCTTTAAAAAGAAAAGAAAGATAGGAGTTGAAGAATAAAAGAAGGAAACATCAGTAAACCCAAGTTGAGACATAAAATGTAAAGGGGATAAAAGTACAAAGAAGTTGGTGTAAGGGTGGGCATGGCCGCCCACCCTCTTTTCACATCACCTTTTTCATTTCGGTTCTAAAGAGAGAGAGCCGAAAGCTTGCGGGTTTGAAGAAGAAGAAGAAGAAGAGGAGGTTGAATTCAAGGTAAGAATTTGAAGTTTCTATGTGTTCATGTTGGGTTTTGCCTCGGTTATATGCTTATATGCTTATGTGTTTGTGTGTGTATTCGTGGTGTGTGTGTTTTGTGGATTTCTAGGTGTTTGAACTCATTTGCAAACGGGTTAGAAGGAAGAAACACCCAAAGTTGCACTAGGTGAGTTTCTAGACCCCGGTTTTACTTGTTTTAAACTCTTCTTGGGGTTGAAAATGTATTAAAACGATTTTACAATGTTTATATATGTATACCCGTATGTTTTGTGCATGTTTGATAATGATTCTTAGATGCTTATAGGTTGTTCATGTTTAGAATAGCCTTGGTGAGCTTAGAACAATTAGGCTTGATGTTTGGGTTCGAAAATATCCTAGGAACATGTTGAACAGAAGGTTCATGCGCCTAAATAAGGCCCATGCGGCTGGAAATGCCTTAGAAATGATTAAGTGTAACTCATGCGCCTGAACAGTACCCTCATGCGCCTAGAATATTAGTCGGATGACTAAGTATAGGGCCATGCGCCCCAATAGTGCCTATGCGTCTGAATAACCCCATGCGCCTAAGTTTCCATACGCCCGAATATCCCATGCGTCTAAGTGTCCATGCGTCCGAATGGACCATACGCCCGAATGGTGTCCATGCGCCTGAATGTTCATGCGCCTAAGTGTTAAAGTAGTTAAGTGTTGGCTGATGCACCTGCATAGTGATAAAACGCTCGAACAGAGCCCATGCGCCCAAATAGTGTCAAAGCGCCTAAACACTTAGAATTTATTACAGAATTTTTGGGAGTCTGTGCTTTCAGGGTTTTGACCGTGGTTTGACTAGGGCTTATTAATGATGGGTTTCATACATTATTATGATTGTTTTATGATTGTTCCTTATTATTATTATTATTATTAATATTGTTACTATTTGTATGTGACTTTACGTGGCGTGCTTATTATTGTAACGTAAAGTATTACTAATAATAAGTGAAAGAGCAATGAAGAAGATAAGTGGAACTTAATTAAAATGTTAACAAATCTTTCAAGCTTACAGGAGGTACACCGCCATGAGGTCGTCAGCTCAACTGTGATGCGGGTTAGCTACCCTAAGATGCACACGGGGCCAGTCAATTGAGATTGGCAGACCTTTGCAGTGTACCCTAGGTGTCTAGGCCTGCCTTGTATACAGTATTTAGAGCCCCTTGTGGGAACAGAGGGTCCAACACCATTTCCCTCACGCACATAGTTTAGGGTATTGCTCATTGCTTATTGGTCCACATAGTTTAAAACTAGAACTCACTCGGCAATGCAGACTTTTATACATTTTCAGTTGTCAGGTAAATATTGCTGAGGATGTCACGAGGGTGAAGCTACTCAGCAGGAAAGACTGACATCTATTCATACCTATTATTGCTGTTGTTTTGTAATGCAATTAAACAATTTTTTTGTATTCGGTTAAACAATAGTGTATTGCTCAACAACAGTGTTTTAATGAAATGAATGTTTTTTGTTAAGATAATTCTGCTGCTTAAGCTTGTAAATTTATAATGTTTAATGTAGTTAATGCTGTGAATGACCAACTATGAGGTCTCCGGGAACGGGGCCTTACAAGTTGGTATCAGAGCCAAAGTTTAAGAGAATTGGGTTAAATAAATTTTAAAAACCTAAACTTAAACTGAAAATGGGACAATTAGAGGGATGTCACCCGAGTAGCAACGTGCCATCAGGTATATCTTTTCTTAATGTTAATCGGCATTATGTGCGCATGCTATTTGATTTATGTGCTCTTGGTAGATTTAGATACTGATTAAGTTAGGATAGGGAATGCTTGGGGTATGAAAAGTAAAGTAAGTGGCTAATCACAACTGGCCACTGTAATTAGAGACTTACTATACTTGACATAAACTGAATTATTACCTTGAATAACCGCGTTAGTGTTTGAATCTTATAGCGTGTTAGAGGATGGTTGGTGGTAGACCTTCAAAGGTTTTGTCAGGTGAAGGTTGTGGTGGACGTGGTGCCGGACCGCGTGTCACAAGAAGCATGGCTAAGGCTACTAAGGAGGCACTCGAAGAGCCCGAGATCCATCACCCGAAAGCCGGTGTTGATAGTGCTGATCTGAGGACCACATTGAAAGAGGCTATTGTCGAGGGAGTTCAAAAGGTCATGCAGACGATTCTCCCATCTATGGTGACTGAGGTAATGAGGGAGGTGAAGGAGACGACCATGATTGAAGTGAATAAGAAGGGTAGTAATGACAAGAACTGCAACAGAAAGCGGGTCGAACGTGGGGGTTACAGTCCATACAAAAAGGTTGCCAGGATGGATGACTGGCGTGTAGCTTTTTCTGGTGCGGAGACGAGGAAGTGTGGTAAGTGCGCTAAAGGGCATACTGGTAAGTGCAGGCGGGGATCAAACCTCTGCTTCCAAAACGTGGAAGAAAGTGCCGCAGGGCAAGAGATTATCCAAGGGCTAAATGCTACGACTGTGGCGAGACTGGACATATGAGCAGAGATTGCAAGAAGCCGAGGGCGGAGAGCTCTGGAGCGAGGAAGAGCCAGAGGAAGGATGGTAGAGGGCAAATGCTAGGACTTACACCATGATCCGCAAGGAAGCGAGAGCTGATCCCGATGTTGTTTCAGGTATGTTTCTAGTAAACCAAACTTGTGCCTCTGTATTGTTTGATTTCGGTGCTAGTAGGAGTTTTATTTCTACTACTTTCTATGCTAAGTTGCCAATTAGTAGTAGAAATGTCAGTGAACCATTCCATGTAGAAACCGCTATTGGCCAGTCCACGAGAATTACTGATGTGATAGAGGACTGTGCTATAGAACTAGAAGGTCATAGGTTTGCTGCTAGGTTACATGTGATGTCCCTAGGTGGATTTGATGTAGTACTAGGGATGGACTGGTTAGCAACCTATGAAGCAAACATCGTATGTCGCAAGAAGATGATTCGATTAGTTGCGCCCGATGGGAGTTTGGTTACAATTTATGGAGATCGTGTTACTACGATCCCGAAGATGATTTCGATGGCGGTGGCGGGGAGGTGCATGAGACGTGGATGTAGTGCCTACTTGCCCTACGTAAAAGATGTGGATGCATCGATACCGCAATTATCTGAGGTGCCAATGGTGTGCGACTTTCCGGACGTATACCCGGAAGACTTACCCGGCGTGCCACCGGATCGCGAGATTGAGTTCCAAATTGATTTAATACCCGGTGCTCAACCCATTGCCAAAGCACCATATCGATTAGCTCCGACTGAGATGAAGGAACTCATCATCCAACTGCAGGAGTTAATGGATAAGGGATTCATTCGACCAAGTATCTCCCTGTGTCGTGCTCCGGTATTGTTTGTAAAGAAAAAGGACGGAAGTATGTGAATGTGCATCGACTATCGAGAGCTGAACAAGTTGACGGTGAAGAATCGGTACCCATTACCAAGGGTTGATGACTTGTTTGACCAGCTCCAAGGTGCTAGTTGGTTCTCGAGAATAGATCTACGATCTGGCTACCATCAATTGAAGGTGAAGGAACAAGACATTCCTAAGACAGCTTTCCGTAAGCGTTATGGACACTACGAGTTCCTCGTTATGTCTTTTGGTCTATCTAACACGCTAGCTGCCTTTATGGATTTGATGAATTAAGTGTGCCGGCTGATGTTTGATAGATAAGTGATTGTGTTCATTGATGATATTCTGATATACTCGAAGAGCGAAGGAGAGCATATCTGTCACATTCTGGAGGTGTTGGAGACATTAAGAAGGGAGAAGCTGTATGCCAAATTCTCCAAGTGCGCATTCTGGTTGCGTGAAGTTCAGTTCTTGGGTCATGTGGTGAGTCCTGACGGAATCATGGTGGACCTGGCAAAGGTGGAGGTGGTTATGCAATGGAAGTCACCAAAGATGCCATCTGAGATTCGTAGCTTCTTGGGTTTGGCGGGCTACTATTGAAGGTTCATCCAAGACTTTTCCAAGATCGTTTCTCCACTAATCAAGTTGACCCGGAAAGATGTGAAGTTTGTATGGGGTCAAGCTCAAGAGAAAGCATTCGATGAGTATAAGGCAAGGTTGACTCAAGCTCCTGTCCTGTCATTACCCGAAGGAAGCGAGGATTTGGTGGTCTATTTAGATGTTTCCTACTCGGGGTTGGGGTGCGTGTTAATGCAGCGAGGGAAGGTTATAGCCTATGCATCCCGACAGTTGAAGGTTCATGAGGTCAATTACCCTACTCATGACTTGGAGCTAGCAGCCGTGGTCTTTGCACTAAAGATTTGGAGGCACTATCTGTACGGGACGAAGTGCACCATTTTCACTGACCACAAGAGCCTGAAGTATTTCTTTGAGCAGAAGGACCTGAACATAAGGTAGAAAAGATGGTTAGAGCTCATAAAAGATTATGATTGCGAGATCCACTATCATCCGGGCAAAGCCAACGTGGTGGTTGATGCCCTTAGCCGAAAAGAAAGGCCCGAGCCAATTCGGGTGAAAACATATCAATTTATCATTACCTGTGATGTGATGAAGCAAGTCAAAGAGTTTTAAGATGAGGCACTGAAAGAAGATCATCTTAACTCTGAAAGGATGAAAGGTCTGGTCGCAGAATTGGGCGAAAACATGCTTGGTGCTAGACCTTGATTAGAAAGGATGTGGATTCCTCGTTTTGGGCATCTACGTGTGAAGATTGTGGATGAAGCTCATAAGACTTGATACTCTATTCGTCCTGGTGCCACGAAAATGTATCAAGATATGAAGAAAGATTATTGGTGGCGGGGTATGAAGCGCGATGTGGTGGGATATGTGAGTAAGTGCCTTACTTGCTTACAGGTGAAGGTCGAGCATCGGCAGCCGTATGGAAAAAAATCCAAGCTTTGGATATACCGGAATGGAAGTGGGAGCACATCACCATGGATTACATTATGAAGTTGTCGCGTACTCCGAAAGGGTACAATAGCATATGGGTGATTGTCGACCATTTGGCGAAGAGTGCTTACTTCCTATCGATCCACGAGACATATTCATCTGAGAGGTTGGCGAATCTATTCATCAAGGAAATTGTAACTCGTCATGGTTTTCCGGTGTCTATTGTATCTGATCATGACACCCGGTTTACATCCAAATTCTAGAAGAAATTTCATGACGCCATGGGGACGAGGTTACATAATAGCACGACCTATCATCCCCAGACTGATGCTCAGTCAGAAAGGACCATTCAAACACTGGAAGACATGCTTCGGGTATGTGTGATTGATTTTGGGGGAAGTTGGGATGACCACTTACCGTGAGCTGAATTCTCATACAACAACAACTATCATGCCAGCATTGGTATGACACCATATGAGATGCTATACGGTAGGAGATGCAGAACACCCGTTTGTTGGGGTGATATTGGTTAGAAGGAATTGGGGAGCGTCGAGGTAATTGAGGCTACGACTGAGAAGCTTGAGAAGATTAAAGCCTTCATGAAGGCAGCCAAAGATAGACAGAAGTCATATGCTGATAAACAACGCAGACCGATTGAGTTCCAGGTGGGTGACCGGGTTATGTTGAAGGTCTCACCTTGGAAGGGGGTCATCCGATTCAGGAAACGAGGTAAGCTAAGCCCGATATACATAGGACCTTTCCGAATCATTGCTCGAGTAGGAGAGGTGGCCTATAGATTAGAGTTACCAGATGAGTTAAGTGGAATTCACCCGACATTCCATGTATCTCATCTGAGAAAGTGCTTAGCTGATGAAGACATGATTGTTCCACTGGAGGATATCAAAGTAGATGAAAGGCTCAATTATGTGGAGCAACCAGTGGCAATCATCGATCGAAAAGAAAAGAGGCTGAGAAATAAAATGGTTCCTCTTGTGTGTGTACAGTGGAAGCACAGGAAGGGATCCAAATTTATAATGAATATAAAAATAACTTTTATAAACTTCAAATATTTTTAAAGTCATCTAAATTTTTTCTTATAAATTTATTCTTGTAAAACATTTTAACATTTTATTATAAAAATTATTTTCAAATGTTTTAACTAAATATTTTTATAAAAATAGATGTATATGATAATTTAAATTATTAAACTCTTATATTGATAATTATAGTATTCAAATATATTTTATAACTAAATACGAAAGTTATTTACAAAGGATTTAATTCCTTTGAAATCTTATAATTGGTACGTTCTTTTATTGAACAAAATATAAATAAGAGTTTACTAATTTTATTTATAAAACCCCCCAAATTCTAATACCCTAGTTCACGTGAAATCCTTAATCTTATTAACCTAAATCTTGTAAATATATACATATTTATGTACCTTGAGAAGGACTGCGTTGGAACATTGCTTATTATTCTTATTAATCGTCATTTTTTAGTACTTATTTGCTAAGTGAGTTTTCCAAGTGAGTTCTCCATACCCCTTTTTACTTTATTTCACACCTTTTGGGGTGAAACATGTTAACCTTACAAACTTACACTTGTAAACATCTTTATACTTGTAAATGCACATCCAATTCATCATTACTTTTTGTCATGGTTATTTATATTATTGTGATTGTTATATAAGATACATTATATGTTGACAATCATCAACTATTGCTAGCATGGCGACGTCATAGATCTATGGGCCTGACAAGCCTATTTAGTGCTAAAGCCCATGTATTGCCAGCTCCTGATGACATATGACTTGTTCATCATGGGAACCAAGTACGCTTAGCCAATCGCATAAACTTGTAATCAGACGAGGTTTGATTGTAGCTATATGTGTTCTATAAACTTGCATAACTCATAACCTATGACCATGAATTGCTACTCGTAATCTTTTGATATATTATTGTAACACCTAGTTTTTTTTAAAAAGGAAAGAAAGATAGGAGTTGAAGAATAAAAGAAGAAAACATCAATAAACCGAAGTTGAGGGGTTAAAAATGTAAAAGGGGATAAAAGTACAAAGAAGTTGGTGTAAAGGTGGGCATGGCCGCCCACCCTCTTTTCACATCACCTTTTTCATTTCGGTTCTAAAGAGAGAGAACCGAAAGCTTGCGGGTTTGAAGAAAAAGAAGAGGAGGAGGTTGAATTTAAGGTAAGAATTCGAAGTTTCTATGTGTTCATGTTGGGTTTTACGTCGGTTATATGCTTATGTGTTTGTGTGTGTATTCGTGGTGTGTGTGTTTTGTGGGTATTTAGGTGTTTGAACTCTTTTGCAAAGGGGTTAGAAGGAAGAAACACCCAAAGTTGCACCAGATGATTTTCTAGACCCCGGTTTTACTTGTTTTAAACTCTTCTTGGGGCTGAAAATGTATTAAAACGATTTTACAATGTTTATATATGTATACTCGTATGTTTTGTGCATGTTTGATGATGATTCTTAAATTCTTATAGGTTGTTCATGTTTAGAATAGCCTTGGTGAGCTTAGAACAATTAGGCTTGATGTTTGGGTTCGAAAATATCCTAGGAACATGTTGAACAGAAGGTTCATGCGCCTAAATAAGGCCCATGCGGCTGGAAATGCCTTAGAAATGATTAAGTGTAACTCATGGGCCTAAACAGTACCCTCATGCGCCTAGAATGTTAGTCGAACGACTAAGTATAGGGCCATGCGCCCCAGTAGTGCCCACGCATCTGAATAACCCCATGCGCCTAAGTTTCCGTACGCCCGAATAGCCCTTGCGTCGAAGTGTCCATGCGTCTGAATGGACTATACGCCCAAATAGTGTCCATGCGGCTGAATGGTTCATGCGCTTAAGTGTTAAAGCAGTTAAGTGTTGGCTGATGCACCGACATAGTGATAAAACGCCCGAACAGGGCCCGTGCGCCCAAATAGTGTCAAAGCGCCTAAACACTTAGAATTTATTACAGAATTTTTGGGAGTCTGTGCTTTAGGGTTTTGACCGTGGTTTGACTAGGGCTTATTAATGATGGGTTTCATGCATGATTATGATTGTTCCTTATTATTATTATTAATATTATTATTAATATTGTTACTATTAGTATGTGACTTTACATGGTGTGCTTATTATCGTAACATAAATTATTACTAATTATAAAGTGAAAGAGCAATGAAGAAGAGAACTAGAACTTAACTAAAATGTTAACAAGTCTTGCAAGCTTACAGGAGGTACACGGCCATGAGGTCGTCAGCTCAACTATGATTCGGGTTAGCTACCCTAAGATGCACACGGGGCCATTCAATTGAGATTGGCAGACCTTTGCAGCGTACCCTAGGTGTCTGGGCCAGCCTTGTATATAGTATTTAGAGCCCCTTGTGGGAACAGAGGGCCCAACACCATTTCTCCTATGCACATAGTTTAGGGTATTGTCAATTGGTCCACATAGATAGTGAAAGATAAAGATAAAAGAGTATAGAGTAAACAAGGCATTCAGTAAATAGATGAAGCATTACCTGGTTGTATAGTTAATGTGTGCTCACGTATAAAGATATGAAGTTTTCATAAAAAGAGTATTTTCATATGTATACCTTACAAAAAGTTTTTTATTACTTTTATAACTATAACTCACTCAGCAACGCTGACTTATATACATTTTCAGTTGGCATGTAAATATTGCTGAGGATGGCACGAGGGTGAAGCTACTCAGCAGGGGAAGACTGACATCCGTTCATACCTATTATTGTTGTTGTTTTATAATGCAATTAAACAATTCTTTTGTATTCGGTTAAACAATAGTGTATTGCTCAACAACAGTGTTTTAATGAATTGAATGGTTTTTGGTAAGATAATTCTGTTGCTTAAGCTTGTAAATTTAGAATGTTTAATGTAGTTAATGCTGTGAATGACCAACTGTGAGGACTCCGAGAACGGGGCCATACAATTATGTATATTAGACCCTTGGAAACTCTCCAAGTTCATAGTTGACCTTTTATTTTTAACATGTTTAAGGAAACGCGCATGTTTGAAGTCATGTTTTGAAGCTTGTAATAAACTAGGATTTGGACCTAGTTAAAATAACAAAGTGCTTAAATTATGTTTTGTTATGTTTTGAACTATTTCATGATTGAAACATATGGTTGTATTTTCATTTGAAACTTATAACAATAATATTTTCATTTAAAGATAGTGTTATATGGTTGTGAACAATCTTAAGCCTCACATCTCGACGATTCCGCCGTCAAGGTTGCGGTGTGACAGATTGGTATCAGAGCCCATAACTATAGGGATTTAGGTTTTAGAAATGCTGACCTAGACTATAGCTTATGCATGAACCTTATAGAATAATATTTATATTCTTGTAAAAATACATTGTTTGCATGCTACATAATGTTATGCCTTTTATGTGCAATTTGATGCCTTAGTATAGGATTGCCTTGTAATTGGTTATACTTTGATGTTTGTCTCCCCTAAACTTATTATCGATTCTTTGATTCACCCCGATGAATGAAACTTCTTAACTTTATTCTCGACGACATGTGGGTTCGTACGCCTTATATCTTTAGCCTAAATCTTTAGACTTTATGTATAATCTATACAAATCCCATCATGGTTTTGATTCCATGAACAAAAGAAATATTGTGTGACACATAGACACCTGTATTCTGGATTTCCTGGCAAAAAGCCTTCGGGCTAAGGTAAACATTTTGCATAAATCCTACAGGACTAGTTATGCTTACCTGGGGATTTTTGGGATTAGTGATAAACTATGGTCAACATACACAAGTCTCTAAGGCAAATGGGTCAATTTACCTTGATGTATCAACGTTTCCAAATGGTAATGCGTTACCAAATGGAATCATTCCATGTGCTTACCAATCTTGAATAATCCTTGTTTAAATTACTTTCATTTTACCTCCAAATTCCTATGACTAACTTATTTTATATTCAGCATGTCTCGTCACCATGGAAAGCGTGAAAGTTCCGACCGCAAGTTATCCGCCATGATTGCACGTCAAATGGCTGTCGCCATCCCAACCATGGTTGCTGAAATCAATAGCACTATGATGACCAAGGCTAGCAACAACAACAATGGCAATGGTGAAGGGGAAAATAGTGTGAATCAAGGGCGCAACAATCAAACCTACACTTTCAAGCACTTTAGTTCATTCAAGCTCACTAGTTTTAGTGGAAAGGAAGGAGCCACTGGTCTTCTAGAGTGGTTCGAAAGCATGGAGAATACATTTATCAATTGTGAGTGCCCCGAGGCACTCAAGGTTCGTTATGCCACTAGTATGCTCCAACAAAGGGCACTTACTTGGTGGAATAGCGAGAAGAGGAATCGTGGTGTTGTGGCTGTGTTGGCACTCACTTGGGACGAGTTCAAGAACATAGCCATCATGAAGTTCTGCCCGAGCAGTGAACTATAAAAGTTGGAGGAGGAATTTTGGAACTTGTAACAAGATGGTGGTGACCATTTGGCCTACTAAACTAGGCATTACGAGTTGAGCATACTGTTGCCTCATATGGTCGACACCGTCTCCCGTAACATTGAGAAGTTTATCAAGGGGGTACCACCCCATCTTCAAGATGTTGTGGTGAGTAGTCGACCCACGACTTTGGAGGAAGCTATCACTATCACCGCTCAACTCACCGAGAATCATGTACGAGCAGGCACCATGTCTTTGAAGGGTGCTAAGATGGTGGAGAAGACGGTTACTGAAGCTATTAAGGAGACCAAAACTGAACCGTCTTACAAAAACAACAACAACAAGAAGCGCAAGTTCACACCGGCTCGTAACTATGTTGTGGCTGCACCCAAACCACCTCAAAGACAACTTGTACCTGTGGCTGCACCTGTGGCACAAGTGCCTGTGGCTAGGGCCTATGATAGGCCTCAACCTATGTGCAACAGTTGTAGGTACCATCATCCGGGGAACGCTCCATGTTGCATCTGTATGTTATGCGGTAAATATTGACACTTGGTGGCGACTTGTCATCGTGCTCCAAACAATGTCGCAATGGTCACGAATCGTGTTTGCTACAATTGTGGGGAACCTAGTCACATCCGCCCACAATGCCCTCGTCTTATGGGTAATGTTCCATAAGCTTGAGGACGTGCTTTCAACATCAACGCAAATCAAGCACAAGCAAACAATGATATGGTGAACGGTATGTTAAACCAAACTCAACTTTCTCGATCTAATTCTTTTGATGCTTTACCTGTGTCATAAAATGCCTTTAAAAATGCATACGGATGTTCCTTATTAATAATACTTATGCCTACGTTTCTATTTGATTTTGGAGCCGATAAGAGTTTTGTCTCGGTAGAGTTTGAATCCATTCTTGCTAAGCTACATAAGAAACTAGAAAGACCCCTCACCGTTGAAGTCGCAGATGGAGAACCGATCACTGTTGATATCGTTATTCGTGATTGTATCTTGAGTCTCAACGCACATGATTTCTTTATTGACGTCATCTTTATGAAACTTGGAAGTTTTGATGTTATCATTGGTATGGATTGGTTAGCCAAACACCATGCTGAGATCATTTGTTTCGAGAAGTGTATTCGTATCCCTTTGCCTTCCGGGGATACATTGAAAGTATTCGGCGAAAAATCCTCCAAAGGGTTTAAACTCATGTCTTGCACCCAAGCCCGGAAATTCTTAAGCAAGAACTATATGGCTTTCTTGGCTTACGTGGTTACACGAAAGTCAAAGGGGAAGATCTTAAAGATGTCCCGATTGTACGAGACTTTCCTCAAGTATTTCCTGATGACCTTAGTGGTTTACCTCCCGTGCGTGAAGTCGAGTTTAAAATCATTTTGATTCCTGGAGCAAACCCCGTGGCTAAGTCACCATATCGACTTGCACCATCGGAAATGCAAGAGCTATCTAGTCAACTCCAAGAACTATCAGAGAAGGGTTTTATTCGTCCTAGCTCTTCGCCTTGGGGTGCACCCGTTCTGTTTGTGAAGAAGAAAGATGAGTCGTTTCGTATGTGCATCAAATATCGTGAACTTAACTAGGTTACCATTAAGAACCACTACCCTCTCCCTCATATCAATGATCTGTTTGACCAACTTCAAGGAACTGCCATTTTCTCCAAGATTGATTTACGATATGGTTATCATCAGTTACGATTCCACGACGATGATATCCCAAAGACTGCGTTCCGTACTCGTTATGGGCATTATGAGTTCATGGTTATGCCTTTTGGTCTAACAAATGCTCCAGCTGTGTTCATGGATCTCATGACCCGGGTATGCAAGCCTTATCTAGACAAGTTTGTGATCGTCTTCATTAATGACATACTTATCTATTCCAAGTCCCACACCAATCATGAGCTACATTTGCGACTAGTTCTTGAGTTGTTGAAGAAAGAACAATTGTACGCGAAGTTCTCGAAATGTGAATTTTGGCTTGAGGAATTTTAAGTTCTAGGACACGTGGTGAATAGGCAAGGAATTCACATTGACGCTGCAAAGGTGGAAGTTGTGAAGAATTGGTGTCTTCCCATAACTCCAACCGAAGTTCATTCTTTTCTTGGTCTTGTTGGTTATTACCGGCGATTTATTACCAACTTTTCAAGGATCGCGAAGCTGCTCATTTCTTTGACTTAAAAGAACAAACTATTCGAGTGGGGGTCCGAGCAAGAGGAATCCTTTGAGACGTTAAAGCACAATTTGTGCAATGCTCCTATCTTGACCCTACCCAATGGCATGATGATTTCACCGTGTATTGTGATGCATCTAAACAAGGCCTTGGTTGTGTTCTCATGCAACGAGGAAAGGTCGTAGCTTATGCATCAAGGCAATTGAAGGTCCACGAGGTGAATTACACAACACACGATCTCAAGCTTGGTGCTGTGGTTTATGCCATGAAGATTTGGAGACATTACCTTTATGGTACACAATGCATAGTCTACACCGATCACAAAAGCCTTTAACACATTTTCAATAAAAAAGATCTCAATATGAGACAACGTCATTGGGTGGAGTTGATTAGTGATTACGATTGTGACATTCGTTACCATCCTGGTAAGCCAATGTTATGGTTGATGCACTGAGTCGAAAGGTTCATAACAAGACGATCTCGTTTCAAGAGATTCACGATCGACGTTAATGGTTTGACACTTTGGGAGAGTTTGATACCGAGATTCGTCTAGATGTCAACGAGACTACCGTACTGCTACAAAACTTGAGTATAGAAAGTGACATCGAGTCTAGTATGCTAGAGGCTCAAGAAGCAGTTCAACAAGAAGGAAGAATGAAGAATGAATTGGAGCATAACCTTATAGCTCAATTGGAAACGAAACCCAATGGGTTGATGCATTTTGCGAATCGAATTTGGGTTCCGAATCGTGATAATCTCCGTACCTTTATCATGAACGAAGCTTATTAAACTCGCTAATATATTCATCCTGGATCCGATAAGATGTACATGGACCTGCGTGGTCAATATTGGTGGCCTAGAATGAAGAGAGACATAGCGACTTATGTAGCTAAGTGCCTCACATGTAGGAAGGTTAAAGCCAAACATCAACGTCCAAGTGGATTCTTTGAACAAACCAAGATTCCTACGTGGAAATGGGAACATATATCCATGGACTTCATAACAAAACTACCCCATACCTCCTGTGGACATGATAGCATATGGGTGATCATCGACCAATTGACCAAGTAGGCACATTTCATACCCATACGTGACACTTACAAGACATCAAGGTTGGCTTGTATATACATTGATGAAATTGTAAGTCGTCATGGGGTACCACTGCACATCATATCTGACCGAGATGCTCGTTTCACTTTGCACTTTTGGTCGTCTATGCAAGAGCTCTTGGGTAATCATTTGGATCTAAGCAATTCTTACCATCCTCAAACAGATAGTCAAACGAGCAAACCATCCAAACCTTGGAGGATTTGCTACGCCTTTCTGTCCTTGACTTTGGTCATGATTGGGATACGCATTTACCGCTCATGGAATTCTATTGGAAACCAGAGCAAAGATTGACTGAAGATTGTAAGAGGTGTTATCTACTATTCGCAAGCAACGTCCAAGGGGGAATTGTTGGAGCATATATTGTCATATATAGTGTGTCCGTCGCTTGTCGAATAGTCTAGGCTTAATGTAATACACCTGATATGTTGTAAACACATGAACTGGGTCATTCGCATGAGCATATGCGAATGAGTTTCAAGATCCTGAAAAGGATTGGGAAAGTGGCTTATAAACTGGAACTACCTTCCGACCTATATTGTGTTTCACGTCTCAAATTTGAGAAAGTGCTTGGCTGACGAAAGTCTACATGTTCCGTTGGAAGACATCCAGATCGACGAATCATTGCACTTTGTTGAGAAACCTGTTGAAATTATGGATCGCATTATGAACAATACTAGAACCACAACCACCCCAATTGTCAAGGTTCGTTAGGAGAATAAGCGTGGAGCTGAGTTCACTTGGGAGCGTGAAGAACATATGAAGAAGAAGTACCCGATTTTATTCTTGTAGTTTTATTTTTCTTAATTTTGGGATTAAATCCTTATAAGTTGGGGAGACTGTAACATCTCGTAATTTTTTGTTAATTAAAAGTTAACGTCATTAATTCTTGTAAGGATCATTATTATCAATTATGAAAATCATGGGTTACTTATGCTTATCTTCTCGTCATTAATCTTAAATATATAAAAGTTAATAATCAAGATATTAAATTATATAGTAATAATAACAACAATAGTAATATTAATAGTAATAATAATAAAAAATTATAATGATAATAACAATAATAATAACTAAAATAGTAGTAATAGTAATACTAAAAGTATTAACAATAATATAATAATAATATAATAATAATAGTTTGTAAAAGGCATTAAACCTAAAAATATTTAAAACTTAAAGTTAATTTAAGTCCAGGGGGCTATTTTGTTAAATTTGAAACTTTAAATGAATGTTTTAGCATAAAATAATAAGAATCCAAAATTGAGGGAGGAAAGTGTAACTTTTAACTTTCCACAACTCAATTCCCCCGTAATTCCGGCGCCAAGTCCGGCCACCCTCCGGCCAACTCCGGCAAGCCCTAAAAACCTCGAAACACTTCGGATTTCCACCCACAACCATTTCTAATCACTTTGTGAGGAAGTTTCGAACCTTAATAACACTTTTATACGAGTTTAAGGTCGGTAATGGGTGTCGTTTGGGCTTGGTAATAGTCGATCTCAATGTTCTGACCGTTCACCCATTAAAAGACAACAATAATTCAATTAAATGTCATCTAATCGATGCTTTAATCAGCATTGCACTTCTACCAAATGAAATTCTATCTGAAACAACACCTAAACATCACAATTGAACCTTTCCATCATCGAGTTTGCGGTTTGGTCAAACACTGTTGAAGATCATGCATAGGTTGGACTCACCTTAGATTAGAATGTTTACATTTGCTTGTAATAGGTCTTATATTAGCTTACTTTTGTATGTAATTAGCTGTGTTATGTTTTGCAGTCCAGTGAAACTGTGAGCGAAACTATAGTTTCGCCCACACTCCGCTGTTTAGTTCTCTCGGCGAAACTATTGTTTCTGCCGAGCGAAACTACAGTTTCGGCAGAACAATTTCGCTAAACTGTCTGCGAAACTAAGACTGTTATATATAGTTATGATCATTTTCATTCTGGTTAAGCTTGCAAAAACCCTAATCGTTTATTCTTGTTGCAAGTGTGTATTGTAACCTGTTTATTCATTGATATATCATTGTGCTTTGTTATTATTGATTATGTTGATCATCATTGCTTTATTTTGAAACATTTGTGGTTGCTCTCAATCTTCATCATCTTTGTTTCTCAGTGTTTGTATTTAATATTGAACAATCCAACATCTTATTTGTACTACAAATCGATCAAATGGACCAACAATATGGTATAAGAGCCTTAGTGCTCTTGATTTGTTGAGGTTTTGGTTGTTTCTATTCAATATCAAGTTTTCATCAATTTCAGATCAAATTTGTGTGTATTTGATATGGAATTTGATTGAATTTTGCTGGTTATTGGTTTGGGAAGCTCTGTTAATCATCAGATCTCAAATCCATTGAGTTTTTGATGATTTCAGATGGATTTCGTGTTGAAAAAGCTTTTCAGCTTCGTTCAGCAAAATTACAAGTTCATTCTGTGGAACAGTTAGTTCTTCCAGCAAAACTACATTGGTTATCTTCGTTGAAGTTGTTTTCCGGTGTCCTGCGAAACTAGTTTCATTGAACGAAAGTTCAACAGTGCTTGTGAGTGATTTACAAGCGAAATTGCTGTCGAAAGTATCATTGAACGAAAGTTCAAGCCTGTTTCGTTCGAAACTATCGGTGAAACTAAGATTTTTCTGGCATTTGGCTAGCGAAACTGCTACCGAAATTGCCTGCGAAACTACAACAGTTCAACGAAACTAGTTTTCCCCTACGAAATTGTCGACGAACTTACCAATTTTCAGCGAAACTAGTTTCTTTCCAGCGAAACTAGTATGTCAAAGATGACTTCTCCACTCTTGCTGATCTTGAAAGTGTAGCTCCCAATAGACCTCCAAGACTCATTAACGGGGATAATTTCAAGGATTGGAGGAGATGTCTCAAACCCTTTTTCTTCTACACTTACCACAATCAATGGAATCTATCATTATGGTCCTCACATACCAACTGTCATTATTGGTGATGTTGTATCTCAAAACAAGGACTCGTCTACATTCACTGAGAAGGATCTAAAGCTCATTGATTGTGACCAAAAAGCTTTTGGAGCATTAACTCTCTGTCTTGCACCAGACATCTACAACCGATTCCCTGAGCATAAAAATGCTAAATCCCTCTTCGATGCTTTATGTGAATTATATGATGGAAATGATGAGTTGGTGAAGGATAAGAGCATTCAAGCCGAGAAAGAATTCAACTCCTTTGTGGGATACAAGAAGAAGAGTCTCACAGATCTCACAAATTGATTTCTGACAGTCTCAAGCACATTAAAGAAATACCATGAAAAACTTTCCAACAGTGAGCGAGTAAACAGATTGCTAGACTCTCTCCCACCTCAGTGAAGCCTTCAGGTGAGAATGCTTAAGCAGGGTTTCACTAATTACAAGCTAATGGACATCATCAATAAACTAAAATCCTTTGAGTTGGACATGAAAAGGAGGGAATTCAACCAGACCATGATACCTACATCTGGTTTCACTTAAAATGATGCATTACTATCTTCCGCTGCTAGCTCTGATATGCAGACATCTAATCAAGGAGGAGTGAATACCGGTAATTATTTAGGAGGTAGTGGTAGTGTTGGGAGAGATCAGTCTACTTCAAAAGCAAGTGTTGAAGCTTCGATTCCATCCTAGTCAATGGCTCTTTTGGGTATGTTTGTTCAGAGCTATGAAGCCTTAGTGGCAGGGGAGTTGAAAGGCAAGGGGATGAGATGGAGGATATGTATTAGGTGGACCCTAATGATCTTGAAGAGACTGATATTCAATGGCAAATGGAATGTTGACACTGAGTGCTCGAAGATTCATGGAACGCACTAGAAGAAAGAACTTCGGAGGTCAAAGCTCTAACTCCAAACTGGGTTTTGATAACTGCAAACAATTGTGACATTTCAAACGTGAATTTCCATTGCCAATTGTCACTGACTCAACTAACTCTGGAGTTCCATGACTGGCATCTAGTGGGAGTAAAAAGGATATGAGTCATAAGAAAGAGACAGCTTTGATTTCTAATTTTGATTGGAGTGTTGAGGTTGAAGAGATGAGAGATGAGATTAATCAAGAACTAGTGGCTGAAATTGTTAAATGAAAGGGGAAGGTAAACTGTGAGGATGAATTCGACCCATTCAGGAACTTAAAGTTGAAGCTGAGATGTCTGTGAAAGAAAAAGGGAAGGAGGGTGAGAGGGTGAAAGAAGGTAAATCTGAAAAACTGAGGAAGGAAGGAAGTCCATCCACTGAGCAAGGAAAAGAAATAGATGATGCTGCTATCATTGTTGAGGAAAGCAAGTCAAGTACTCCGGTGTGCCAATTTGAGAAGGCCTTAGCAGCAAAAAAGGTGGTGATGGGGCTTCCGTATGAGGTAATTCAGGATATGTGTTCTTCTGCATCTAAAATCAGATTATTTGGGGTTTATAAAGCTAGTCGTCTATTAATTGATAATGAGAAAGATTTGAAAAAAACATTAATGAGGAACTTAAAATAAATGAATCTAAATATTTTGTTAAACTAAACGAGGCTTTGAAAGAGAATGATCACTTAAAACGAATTGTTTTGGAAAGAAATGTTGAGATTAACACTTTGACTAAAAGGGTTGCTCTTGTTGAATTCGAGACAAGCCAACTTCACTCAAAGCTAGATAAATGGAAGATATTAGAATGAAACATGATGATCTATGTAAATCTCAACGGGGGGCTAGGATTAAAACATGATTGGGGTATGAAAATGCTAAGGTTTATCCTCCTCCAAGTACTTACTGCTATTCTCCTTTGCATGTTCCCCATCCTTCTAATGATTTAATCACAACAAATACTAACAGTCTGTCTGCAGGTTTAGAATGTGTGAATCAGGCATGTTCCTGAGGACTACAAATATGGACCAACTAGTAGGCTTGGATGCACTAGTTTTAGTACACCTGAGTTTCAACATCCTGTTTTAGATCATAAATCTAGTTTAAATTCTGTTTTTGTTTCTATTAAATCTGTAATAGACTCTGTCTCATCATGTTCTCGTGATGTTTCTATTTAATCTTTAAGTTTTGAAGATTGTGATGATGCTCGTGTTTCTGATTGTGTTAATAGTGTAAATAATTCAAGCAAAACGAACATCAAGAAAAATCAAACTAATTGCTTTGAAAAATTCTCTTCTCATCCTATTCCATCTTTTATTCCAATGAATAACTCTTTTTAAAACAAAAGGATATTGTCATCATCTGATGCTAGTACAAGTGGTACAAGTACTACATGTACTTATGATGACAATTTATCTTCTTCTGTAAATAACTATTCTTTTTTCAAATAAAAACAGACCTCGAGACATGTATGAGACATACTGTGATGTAGATTCTAAACTGTCTGAATGTGATGAGGAAATACATATTGATCATATCCCTACCTCGTTACATAACAGACCTAGATTAAAACACATTGTTTAGGTGTGGTAAAGATGATCATATAGTTAATAATTGTCCAGAACTTCATAGACATATTAATAGGAATTCTTTTGGAAATAGATTGACAAAATTAGTTAATAATTTTTTCTGTAAAAAATCTGTTTTTCCTAAACCCAAAGTTGTTCAAACTTGGGTCCCTATTTCACCTGGTTAACCTGATATTTGATATGTTTGCAGGAGTCATCCACGAAGGTCATTAACAGTGTATGGCATGTAGATAGTGGATGCTCCATACATATGACGGGGCTCAAGGACTTACTGACCAATTATCGAATAATAAATGGAGGATATGTCCCATTTGCTGGCAACAAAAAGGGAGTGAAAATGATCGGTCAAGGAGAAGTTTCTAATGGGTCGCTAACTTTAGAGAGAGTCATTTATGTACCTGAGCTTGCGTTTAATCTATTGAGTGTCTCTCAGATTTGTGATAAGGACATTCCGGTTTTGTTCAAGTCTAATGAATTTCTCTTTTCAAAATCTAAGATTTATATTCCAGATGAGATGGTTCTAATGAGGGCTCCGAGAAAGAATGATACATATCTCCTTGACATGGGTTCAAGGGAGTCAACACCGTCACATGTCTTCTTTCCAAAGCCTCCACTTCTGAGTCTTTTTTATGGCATCGCAGATTGGGTCACGTTAATTTCAAAAGTATAAACAAATTGGTTAAAAGAATCCTGTTAGGGGACTACCTTTAAAAGATTTTTCTGTGGTCGAAAAATGTATGGCATGTGCCAAGGGTACACAACATAAGAAACCACACAAGCCAAACTTGAAAATAGCATATCTAATCCCCTTGAGTTGGTACACACCAATTTGTTTGGCCCAATCAGTGTTAAATCAATTGCTAAAAAATCTTTATGTCTTGTTATAAGAGATGATTTTTCTAGGTACTCTTGGGTGAGATTTCTTGCTCACAAAGGAGAGGCTGCTGAGGAGCTGCAGAAGCTAATTATGTCAATCGAATCTATAAACAAGAGAAAAGTTATGGCAATCAGAAGTGACAATGGTATCGAATTTAGAAATCAGATCTTTGATTCGTTTTATGCTGCTAAGGGAATTTTAAGACAGTTCAGTGCTACAAGGACCCCTTAACAAAATGGAGTAGCTGAACAAAAGAATCGCACCCTTATTGAAGCCGCTCGTATGATGCTGATTGAATCTTCCCTTCCCATTATCTTTTGGACAGAGGCGGTAAACTGTGCTTCATACGTTCTGAACAGGGTGTTGACTGTCAATGACAAAATGAAAACTCCTTATGAACTTTTTCATAAGAGAAAACCTTTAATTGACTTCTTTCAAACATTCAGCTGCTCCTGCACTCTATTGAACACTCAATCTCAGAAGACGAAATTTGGTGCCATGTCTGATGAATGTTACTTTGTTGGCTATTCTTCCTCTCAAAAGGCTTATCGGGTGTATACCAAGAGAACACGTATTGTTCAAAAGTCATTCTATGTTGATTGGCAGGAATCTAATTCCTCCGATGTTCGCTCTAAACCAGCATGGTTCTTTGACTCCGATATGGTGTTTAACTCCCTTAATCTTCCTATCTTTGACGATGATGCATCTATCTCCAATGTTCAAACAAATATCGTTTCCCCAACTCCATTACCTGTCATTCCTCAAGACCATTCCACCTCATCTGCAAATGATGCCACGTCAGTTGATATTACATCGTTTTCTTCATCATTTGATCTTCCACCTCCACCTGTTTCTGAATCCCTTCCTTCATCACCAACATCTACCTCATCACAGCAAGTACCATCCCTTTCACCTTCATCTACCCATCCACAATCTATCAGCCCACCTTCTCCAAACATCCTACCTATACCCACTGATTTCAAAACCTTGAAAGATCATCCTCATGATAACGTCATTGGATCCATCACCGATGGAGTACGGACGCGAAGTCAATCTAGTTTGATTAACATTTGTCTCTTCTCTTGTTTTATATCCCAAATCATTCTGAAAAATGTTCATGCAGCTCTCCATGACCCTTGTTGGGTTGAATCAATGCAATTAGAGCTACAACAATTCAAAAAGCTCAAAGTGTGGACTCTGTTGATCTTCCACCAAACAAATGCCCAATTGGCACGAAATGGGTTTTTAAGAACAAACCCGATGACCGTGGCATTGTGGTGCGGAACAAATCAAGATTGGTGGTGTAAGGATTTTCTCAAGAAGAAGGGATTGACTATACCGAAGTTTTTGTTCCTGTTGCTCGTCTTGAAGCCATAAGAATTTTTCTAGCTCATGCCGCTCATAAACAGTTCAAAGTCTATCAGATGGATGTCAAATGTGCCTTCCTGTATAGAGTCATTGACGAGGAGATATACGTGTGTCAACCACCTGGTTTTGAGGATCCTGATTTTCTTGACAAAGTTTATAAACTTGACAAGTCTCTTTATGGTCTTCATCAGGCCCCTCGAATCTGGTATGAGACTCTAACACAGTATCTCTTAAGCAATGCATTCTCTCGTAGCACCATCAATATGACTTTATTTAAGAAAAAAGTGGATGGTGAGATGCTAATCGTACAAGTCTATGTCGATGATATTATCTTTGGCTCCACCAATCCAAAATTATGTCAGGATTTTAAGGAGGTAATGCATGGTCGTTTTGAAATGGGTATGATGGGGGAGATGTGCTTTTTCCTTGGGCTTCAAGTCGAACAAAAGCCAGAAGGTATTCTCCACACATCGTTGTTCTGTGACAACGAAGCAACCATTCATCAAGAAAAGTACATTAAGAGATGTTGAAGAAATTCAAGATGAATGATGCTTCCCCTGAAATGACTCCATTTACTGCTCAAACTTGTCTCACTCCTGACGAGAACGGGAAACTATTGATCCTCATCTCTACAGATCTATGATCGGTTCCCTTATGTATCTGACAGCAAGTCGTCCCGACATCACCTTTGTTGTAGGATATTGTGCTAGATACCAATCTGCTTCAAAAGAGTCTCATGAAAAAGCAGTAAAACGAATCTTTCGTTATCTTAAAGGCTCTTCTCGTTTGGGTCATTGGTATCTTTATGGTGGAATTTTGATTTACATGTATATTCTAATAGTGATTCTAATGGCTGCAGGTTAAACTGAAAATCGATTACTGGTGGGTGTCAATACTTAGGAAATTGTCTGGTTTCATGGCAAAGCAAAAAACAGACCATTGTTTCTCTCTCTATGGGAGAAGCACAATACATTGCTGCCCGGAGTTGCTGTTCACAAGTACTCTGGATCCAGCATCAGATGATTGACTATGGGATCAACTTTCTCCACACATCGTTGTTCTGTGACAACGAAGCAACCATTGGGATCGCCAAGAATTGTAACACCTTAAATATTTATTTAAAACGAAAGGAAAAGGAAAAGTAAAAAGAAAGAATAGATAATGAGCACAAGTGGAGGGGATAAAGTGTACAAAGTACAAAAGTCTAATATTTTATAATATAAATGGGTATGGCCACCCATATTAAAAGCAAAAAACTGCTTTTACTTTCGGAGGAAGAAGAAGAAGAAGAAAGCCCTCGGTTCTAGAGAGAGAAAGAGGAAGAACCAGCTGCAAAGGTGAGTTTTCTCTTATATGAGCTCGGTTTCAGCTGGGTTTCGAGTTCTTGACCGAAGTTCTTGGTGTCTAGTGTTTGTTTTCGAGATTTAAGAGCTGAATTGAAGGTGGGTCTAGAACTTGTAGTGTGTTTCTTAAAGGCGGCTCAATGTGAGTTTCTAGAAACCCTCATTTACTGATTTTCAACTTGTTTGGGGCTATTATGCATACCAAGAAAATGTCTTCAAGTAAAACCGTGAGTTTCAGCCTTATGTTAGAAATGATGTGTGTATGCATGATTTAGAGTATGATTATGGGCTAGTGTAGATGATTAGCATGCTTAGGTGCCCTTAGTATGTTAGATCTATGCTTGGGTACTATTAGAATGATAATTGGGTGATGTTAGTAGCATAGAAAACATCTTAGAATGTTCTGATGCACATGAACAGTCGCCCATGCTCCCAGCATGTTGGCCATGCGCCTAAGTGTTGGCCATGCGCCCAAGAGTGCGCCATGCGCCTAAGTGTTGGCCATGCACCCAAGAGTAGGCCATTCGCCTAAACAGTATGCCCAACCACCCAAACCCCATGCGCCTATGTGTTAATAATCTAAGTGTAAGCTCAGACGCCCAAGTAGTGGCAAAGCACCTGAACAGGGCAGAAACGCCCAATAGTGCCCATGCGCCCAAGTTGCCAAAACGGCTAAGTGTCCATGTGCCTGCATAGTGGCAAACCGCCTGAACAGGGCAGAAACGCCCAAATAGTGCCCATGCGCTCAGACTGTTTTACACTTAGAATTTTTATGCTCATGCACCTTAAAAGGTCCCATGTGCCCATTTTGGACTTAGGATTTTCTAAGTGGCTTTAAGGGGTAAAATAGGGAGATAGGCCTTATTATGACATGATGACTTATGCTTGATGTGTGCATGGTGATGTGATGAAATTATGATATGTATATGTGTGAGTGATGTGTTATTTCTTCGTCAAAGATTTTTCAAAACGTACGTATTATGTTTTATAATATATTATGTATGACTTTACGTGGTGTGATGTATGAACGAATAAATAAACGAACGTAAAGTATTATGTAACGAAGCGAAAGATAACGATAAAGTACGAAACGAATGAATACGATAGAGTACGAAATGAACACATGAGATAACAAATGGTGAACATGAAAGTGAAGGATGATGAGATCTGTGTCGCATACCCCAGTACTATGTCAGTCTTCGGACATGAGTTGGGGGTTTGTTTATCAGGCCCCGGCACAGTATTAGTCTTTGGACATGAGTCGGGGGTATTGCATGAGACAAAATAGGATGATGAGATCCTAGTCACGTACCTTGGTACTGTGTCAGTCTTCGGACATGAGTTGGGGGTTTGTTTATTAGGCCCCGCACAGTATCAGTATTATGACATAAGTTAGGGATATTGCATGAGACGAGGTATCCTGGTGCTGTGTCAGTCTTCAGACATGAGTCGGGGGTTTGCGTATAGGCTCCGACACAGCATCAGCTTTCGAGCATGAGTCAGGGATATTGCATGAGACAAGATTCGAGTAATGAAGAGTAATGAGCAAAGAAATGAATGAATGAACGAATGATGATGAAGATAATAATAATTATTATTATCAGTATAAACGTATGTTGTATGGCCACGAATGAATGTCAAGATAGTTTTTAAAGGAAATAAAGTATTTTATTATAAAACTAGAACTCACTCAGCATCGCTGATTTTTGTATGCATGATAGTTGGCAGGTATTTTGTTGATGTTGAGGAGTTGCAGGCATGGATGCATAAGCTATTGGGAGCATTTTGAGGCTGGCATCCATATTTTGACATGTCATTGTATTTTCAAGATGAAAACGAATGTTGTAAATGAATGAAATGCCATATTTTTAGTTATTAATAAAAGTTTTAAATTCCGCTGCAAAACATTTTAAAATGTTTTATGTGCGATGAATGACCAACTGTGAGGTGCCCGGGAATGGGGCCTTACAAGTTGGTATCAGAGCCAAAGTTTAATTGAAATGGGTAAATATTTTCAAAAGAAACCTAAACTTTAACTGAGAATGGGACTAAAAGGAAAAGGATGCCAGTCCTAGTAGCTACATGCCTACAGGTAAAGGTTTTATGTAAGATAACGTTAACCAGTATTATATGCGCATGCTATTTGATTTATGTGCTCTTAGTAGATTTAGATACTGATTAAGTCAGGATAGGAAATGCTTGGGGTATGAAGAGTAAAGTAAGTGGCTAATCACAACTTGCCACTGTAATTAGGGACTTACTATACTTGACATAAACTGAGTTACTACCTTGAATAATCATGTTGGTGTTTGAATCTTATAGTTTGTTAAGGGATGGCTGGACAGAAATCTTCCAAGACTCCTAGAGGCAGAGGCCATCCACGTGTGACTAGGAGTAGTGCTAAGGCTCCTGAGACGACCCATGAGAACCCTGAGGTTCATGGCCGGAGCGAATAGAATGAGAATGCTAGCTTGAATGCCTCAGCTAGAGGGCGATTGCTAATGAAGTACACCAGGTCATGCAGACAGTCTTACTGTCTGTGGTGACTGAAGTCACCCAGGTGGTGAGAAGCGAGGAAAGGAAGGAGAGGAATAGGTCCTCAGGAAGGAGAGACAAACTGGAGGCCAAGATGGTTATCCCTACTGATGAGGAAGAGGAGGAAGAAGAGCCTGTGCTTGAGGCAGCACGAGGCTATAATTTTGGGGCATTGCAAAGGTGCAAGCCCCCTACCATTGATGGTAATGGCACTACTGTTGCTGCTCACCGATGGGTGAGGGAGAAGGAGGTTGTCCTTGAGATCAACGAGTGCCGAGAGGACCAGAAGGTGAAGTTTGCCGCTCACTTGTTTGTGGACTCAGCCTTATGTTGGTGGGACAACATCGTCCAGGCGGAGGGTACCAGGGAAATCGGAAGGATGAGGTGGAGTGAACTGAAGAAGCTGGTGATCGAAGAGTTTTGTCCTCACTGAGAATTAGACAAGATTGAGAGAGAGTTCTTACAGCTAGAGGCGGGAATGATGACACACCAGCAGTATACCACTAAGTTCAACAAGATGGCAAGGCTGGTGCCAGATCAGGTGACGCCTGTGTCACAAAAGATTAAGAGATACATTCAAGCACTATCGACAGACATCTACAGACATTTGATCGTTGCCCGACCAGGTACATTCAAATTGGTGTTCGACTTAGCTGGGAGATTGTACGACGAGCGAGAGGTGATGGTGACAACAGACGAAGAGGAAGAACAGAACCATGCCAAAAAGGGTAATGGAAGGCGAGATAATGATGACGGAATTGTGGCTGAAGGTAAGATGATAAGGGTCGATGATCGAGAGAGGATAACAAGGAAGGACAAGGTATGCAAGAAGTGTGGTAGAGGTCACGAAGGGGAGTGCAAATGGGGACTGAAAGTTTGCTTCCAATGTGGAAAGGAGGGCCACAGGGCAAGAGACTATCAAATGACTAAATGCTACGACTATGGCAAGACAGGACACATGAGCAGAGACTGCAAGAAGTCGAGGGCAAGAAGCTCCGGTTCGAGGAAGGAGAACAGAGGGTGAAGGCTAGAGCCTTTGCTATGACCGGGAGGAGGCTAGATCAGACTCCGAGGTAACGTCAGGTACATTTTTGGTAATTTAGGTTTATGCACCTATACTTTAATTATGGCGCTAGTAGTAGTTTTGTTGCTGCTATCTTCTGTGATGTTGCACATTAGGAGTGGGAAGATCGATGAGCCCTTCGATGTAAGAATTGTTATTAGTACTCCACCAGGTTACCTAATGCCCTAGAGGATTGTGTGATAGAATTGAGAGAGAGCGCGTGTTCTTGTTAGACTGTTCAAGACAGACGTAGGTGGATAGACATGCATCTCTGGGTGAATTGATCAGTACTACGACTCAAACCCCAAGTGTTGCAAAAAGATGGATTGATCAACCGTGCACGACCAGAGTTCGGTGTCGATCTACGATGATGGATTATGATGAAGGCTTCAACCAGGAAAGCGGATTGTTTGATTGGAAATCAAGTAAAGCTAATACTAAAGTATAGAGGGTCATTCCCAGTTTTTGCTCAAGTAGGAGAAGTGACACATCGACTGGAGCTACCCAATAAGTTAAGTGGAATTCATCTGATGTTCCATGCATCTCGTCTAAGAAAGTGTTCGATCAATGAGAATATGATCATGCCACTAGAGAACACTGAGATGGATAAAGTATTCAACTACGAGAAGCAACTGGTGGCCATTACTAATAAGAAGAAGAGAATGGGCTAAGGAGGATGATGGTCTCATTTGCGCGGGTGCAGTGAAGCCTAAAGGGATCTAAGTCTAAGTGCAAGGTCAAGGAAGAGGTGAGACAGTGTTACCAGTAACTATTTGAGAAGCGACAGATTTCGGGGACGAAACCTCTTTAAGGGGGGTAGACTTGTAACACCCCGAATTTTTATTTAAACCGAAAGGAAAAGGAAAAGTAAAAAGAAAGAATAGATAATGAGCACAAGTAGAGGGGGATAAAGTGTACAAAGTACAAAAGTCTAATATTTTATATTATAAATGGGTATGGCCACCCATATTAAAAGCAGGAAAACTGCTTCTACTTTCGGAGGAAGAAGAAGAAGAAGAAAGCCCTCGGTTCTAGAGATAGAAAGAGGAAGAAGCAACTGCAAAGGTGAGTTTTCTCTTATATAAGCTCGGTTTCAGCTGGTTTCGAGTTCTTGACCGAAGTTCTTGGTGTCTAGTGTTTGTTTTTGGGATTTTAGAGCTGAATTGAAGGTGGGTCTCGAACTTGAAGTGTGTTACTCAAAGGAGGCTCAAGGTGAGTTTCTAGAACCCCTCATTTACTGATTTTCAACTTGTTTGGGGCTATTATGCATACCAAGAAATTGTTTTCAAGTAAAACCATGAGTTTCAGCCTTATGTTCGAAATGATGTACGTATGCATGTTTTAGAGTATGATTATGGGCTAGTGTAGATGATTAGTATGCTTAGGTGCCCTTAGTATGTTAGATCTGTGCTTGGTATTATTAGAATGATAATCGGGTGATGTTAGTAGCATAGAAAACATTTCAGAATGTTCTGATGTGCATGAAAAGTGGCCCATGCTCGCAGCATGTTGGCCATGCGCCCAAGAGTGGGCCATGCGCCTAAACAGTATGCCCAACCACCTAAACCCCATGCGCCTAAGTGTTAATAATCTAAGTGTAAGCTCAGACGCCCAAGTAGTGGCAAAGCACCTGAACAGGGCAGAAACGCCCAAATAGTGCCCATGCACCCAAGTTGCCAAAACGGCTAAGTATCCATACGCCTGCGTAGTGGCAAAGCGCCTGAACACGGCAAAAATGCCCAAATAGTGCCCATGCGCCCAGACTGTTTTACACTTACAATTTTTATGCTCATGCGCCTAAAAAGGTCCCATGCGCCCATTTTGGACTTAGGATTTCTAAGTGGCTTTAAGGGATAAAATAGGGAGATAGGCCTTATTATGACGTAATGATTTATGCTTGATGTGTGCATGGTGATGTGATGAAATTATGATGTGTATATGTGTGAGTGATGTGTTATCTTTCTTCGTCAACGAGTTTTCAAACATATGTATTATGTTTTAATACATTATGTATGACTTTACGTGGTGTGATGTATGAAGGAATAAATAAACGAATGTAAAGTATGATGTAACGAAGTGAAAGAGAAAGATAAAGTACGAAACAAACGAATACGATAGAGTATGAAATGAACACATGAGATAACAAATGGTGAACATGAAAGTGATGGATGATGAGATCCGTGTCGTGTACCCCGGTACTGTGTCAGTCTTCGGACATGAGTCGGGGTTTGTTTATCAGGCCCCGGCACAATATCAGGCCCCGGCACAGTATCAGTCTTCGGACATGAGTTGGGGGTATTGCATGAGACAAAATAGGATGATGAGATCCTAGTCACGTACCTCGTACTGTGTCAGTCTTCGAACATGAGTCAGGGGATTGTTTATTAGGCCCCGTCATAGTATCAGTCTTTGGACATAAGTCAGGGGTATTGCATGAGACGAGGTATCCTGGTGCTGTGTCAGTCTTCGAACATGAGTCGGGGGTTTGTGTACAGGCCCCGACACAGCATCAGCTTTTGAGCATGAGTCGGGGATATTGCATGAGACAAGATTCGAGTAATGAAGAGTAATGAGCAAAGAAATGAATAAATGAACGAATGATGATGAAGATAATAATAATAATTATTTTCAGTATAAACGTATGTTGTATGACCACGAATGAATGTAAAGAGAGTTTTTAAAATAAATAAAGTATTTTATTATAAAAATTAGAACTCATTCAGCATCGCTAACTTTTGTATGCATGATAATTGGCAGGTATTTTGTTGATGCTGAGGAGTTGCAGGCATGGATGCATAAGCTACTAGGAGCGTTTTGAGGCTAGCATCCATATTTTGACATGTTATTGTATTTTGAAGATGAAAACGAATGTTGTAAATGAATGAAATGCCACGTTTTTAGTTATTAATAAAAGTTTTAAATTCCGCTGCAAAATAAATGTACGTTTTAAAAATTTTTATGTGCGATGAATGACCAGCTGTGAGGTGCCCGGGAATGGGGTCTTACAAGAATCCTATTCATCATTCTCGAACCAAACACATTGAGACACGGATTCATGCAATTCGTGATGCTCAGGAAAAGGGTTTCATTGATATTATTCCTATTGACACCAAAAACCAAAAAGCAGATCTTTTCATAAAAAACATTTGATAAACCTCGTTTTTATGAGTTGATCTCTATGTTAGGTCTAATATCTTTTAAAACTCTTTTTCTTAAATAATAATAGAAAAATAAAATAAAAAAAGAATAATAAAAATTAAAAATAATAATAATAAATTTTCACATCTTTCTTAGGTGTAGAAATTCCGGGGGAGGGTTTGTAATTAAAAATAAAAAGAGATTTGAGAACTTGAGTTGAGATGACGAGAAATGATTGTATATCTTCTTGAAATGCTTGTTCTTGCATGACTTGTTTTTAAAATAAGAAATGATAGTAACTGATGTTATCTGGTTCGCATCTTATTTTTTAATTACAATAAAAGAAAAACAAACAGATTCTTAATGATATGCTTGGTAGACTCAGCCTAAAGAAAAAAGTAGACAGCAGCATAATGATTTAAATTAAAATATATGCTTAAGGATGTCTAGATTTACGCAATCATTTTGGCCTGCACGAAAACTGAGTCCCGACAAAAATTGGATTAAGAATTGATCTTTCACCCACCATGATACAAATAATATAAGCCATATCTTTGAACAGATTGGTGTATTTATGTGTCTTTTGTTTGTGCTAATCTCCTTTGCTATACGGAAGTACTGACCTGGAGTGATGATCTCCTTTGCTGTACGATAGTACTGACCTGGAGCTCTCATCGGCACATGATTAAATGGTCATCTCCTTTGTTATATGTGAGTATAGTCCTGGAGCTCTCATCATTTTAGTCTAAGTTGTGTCAAATCATCTAAATGATGAATTCATCATAGAATGCCATATTCTATTTATAAATCTCTTACACACTAATGCACAAGCCTTGTTCTATAAAGATCGTAACAAAATTCGAGAAATCTTGAGGTTGGGTGAGGGTTTTTGCCAAATGATTGTGGGGTCCTAGTATTCTGGAGCATTTAATCGAACCTTGACGAATCATCTTCTGCTTGTTGAAAAAGATAGGGCATGGGTTTAAGTGGACAACCATATGAGCAATCGTTATTGATATGTTTGAGAAATTTAAAATCATTCAAAGATTGTGATTAGATTCAGTTATCAGTGTGATCTCATTGCTTGTTGTCGATGATAAATTCATCTTTGTGCTAAAGTATATCCTGAGGATGTGATCTCATGATTGATTCAGTTCTTGGGTTTAAAAAATATGATATAATAATAATAATAATTTTTCTAAGATTTTAAAGTTCAACGAAATTATACTTTCGCACACAGTTTCGCAGAGCGAAATTGCAGTTTCGTTTAATACTCTCACTCTGTGCGAAGTCAATTTCGACTAGAGTTTTGCCTGGCGAAATTACAGCTTCGCCTGGCGAAATTGTAGCTTCGCCTAGCGAAACTTCAGTTTCGCTGTCTGCGAAACTATTTGTTATTTAACTCATTTTGCGAATTTTCTTCCTTATTTTCGCACAATCGAACGTTTAGACTCCATAGGGTTGTTCCGTGACCTCCAAAGGTGATTTGACATTTTTGTGATTTTGTTATCGATTGTCCGTTGATTCTTGTTCGCAAGTGAGTTTCGAATTCAGAACCATGACTTAATCTCGCTAAATCTGCAACATTGTGAGTCTATTTGATCAAGACTCTTTAGTACCTTCGCAGTTTTTACCGCGAAAGTACCGATAGTCCAGTGAAACTGAGCGAAAGTTCATGGTTTTTAGCGAAACTATGAGGTTATGTTGTCCAAGAGAACTTAACAGTTTCGCTGACTACACTTCAGTTTCGTTGTGCCGAAACTATAGTTTCGGCTTATCAAAACTACTTCACTCATCTACCGAAATTGCCGAAATTAATGTGCCCTTGCCAGTGAAACTATACTTTCACCTGCCAAAACTATAACTCTTTCTGCGAAACTGTAGTTTCGGCCAGCGAAATTAATTTAACTTTTGTTTAATCTTTATTCTTTTCTTATTCTTATTTCATATTAGCATTTAATCATTAATTCTAATGCATTTCATTTGATTTTCAAGTTTAAATGACAAATCTAAAACTTGATGAGAGAAACAACATCACAGCCATCTTAGACGATACACATCCTAAAGCAGTCGGCTTTAGAGACTGCATTCGGTGGTTGCAAGGATCTCCTATTGCTTATGCTATCTCTCATTCTACTACCATCTATGATCTTCACATTAGAGATTTTTGGAGATCAGCTGAGTATGATACTAGGGGAAACACAGAGGATTACTTCTTAAGTTTGGAGCATGAGGTGTCTATTATAGCTGAGACTATCTCGAGAATCCTAAGACTAGATGAAGATTCAGGCGAGGAAGTTTCTATACTGATGTTGAGGTGTTTGCAGCATTTAGGAGTATGGGATATGAGGGACCAGCTTTTGGCACACGAAAAGAGATCAAGAAGTCCTTCCTTTCAAAGGAATGGAGATACATAGCCCATGTCTTTATTATGTGTTTAGATCACCGTAAAGGTGGATCAGATGGGTTGAACCTAGACTGGGCAAAAGCCATGGTGTTATGCTATAAAGGAGAGAAAGCAAACATTACTAGGCTGATATTTGCATGTAAGGCAGAAAATGTGATGGCGCTAAAAAAGGATAAGTGGCTGTTGTACCCTAGATTCACAGATGATCTTTGATGATCTAGTTCCTGATGTGCCAAGACACGAGGAGGTTAAAAGGTTGGTGCAGATGAACACCCGTATTTTCGTAGATTGTTGTGCCATCCAACATGACTTTAGTGGAAAGATCACCCATCTGTTGGAAAACATGTACCCACTGAAAGATGGAATATATTAGGAGGGTGGACGAGTCAGAAAATAAGAGAGCTGAGGAAACCCGGGCACAGCAGACAGATGCTGCTAAGAAAAGAAAAAGATATGCGAAGGAAAAGGATTATGACTTTGAAGAGGAGGTGAATGAAAGGGCTGAGGAGATAAGGGTTGAGAAAGAGAGAAAGTCGAAAAAGAAAGCTGATGTACGAGAGTCTGAAAGGAGAACCAAACAAAGACACTAAGAATTTATAGAAACCTCAAGGAGAGAAGAGAGAGGTGGTTTAGATGACGATGTGATTCGAAACATCAACAGCTCTCTTACTAATGAATTGAGCATGATGAAAACAAAACTCACTAATCAAGAGATATGAGAAAGTCAAAAGGATGAAGTGATTGAAGGGATGAAGAAGATGTTGATGGATCAAAGTTTGCTGATAAAGAAGTTGTTTGAGCAGATAAATTAGTTAAAAGCTCCTGCTGGCCTGCCCAATTAACTAACTCAATCTGAGTTAGATGATTTAACTGACGTTTCCAAAATACCCATTTTTGAATATGGGTACATCCTCCAGGGCGGGAGAGGGCACATCTGGTGCAGCGACTGAAGGTGTAGGAGGTTCTGGAGTAGAGAAAGAGAATGAATCTATGGAGAATGTGGAGGAGATAATAGAAGCTGGGTTTGTCAATATGCATTTTGATTTTGAGAAGGATTTGGTGGGTGAAGAGGTGATAGTAGAGAAGAATGCTAAAAAGGATGCTGAAAAAGGCAAAGGGCTAATTGATGAAGAGGAAGATGATGAGTAGCTGGTTGACTATGATTTTGAACCAGAGTTTTATAAGGTTGATGAAAGGCCATTGGTATATGTAGCAAAAAGGGAGAAGTAGATGGAGATGTTTTCGAAATGGCTAAAGAAGAATGGTTCGTTAGAGAAAAAGAGCCTGAAGAGCTGACTCCCCTATTCCAAAACATGAAAGGGTTGAGCAAGAAGGAGGCTGATAAGAGAATCATTAGCTGGTGTTATAACTCCAACCTAAAGATGTTCATGATCAAGAGGAGAGGGGGTGGAATTTCTTACATGAAGAAGAGGAAGGCATTCACGACCTTGCCAAAATAGGATTTGAGGAGGCTGGCAGCATTGCCATTACTAAAAGCCCATCTTAGTGAAAGAGCCTCATTATTGGAGAAGGAGATAAAAAATGGCTTAAAGACAATTTTGGTCCTCTGGATTTATGAAAGTGGAAAGAAGACGATCAAAGAAGGACAAGGATTGGGAGACTGGAAAGGGAAAGATTGTACCGAGGGTGAAGCCCCCAAAGACCGTGAATAAGGTTAGATTAGCGGATCCCCTCCCCCAACAACTACAGAATTTTGAGAAGTGGTTTTATGATAACAATACGGGGGAGGTGGTAATCAGAGTGAAGAATGGTGGTGAATTCAAAGTCTTTGATCCGATAGAGCTTTTCAGCTTTTGTGATTAAGACCTGCTAGTTCTGTGCGAGAATCATATTAAAGCAGGTGCGAGTGATGAAACAAGGAAGGAAGCCAGTCTATTAATGACTGTGGCAAATAAGATCAGAGGTGTAGGGGTAGAGGTCAAGAGGCTTGCAGAGAAAGTGAGGGCCCAAGATGATCTAAACATGGACATACAGGATCTGGCCAGACAGTTTGGGCAAGCTAGTGCTAATCCTGAAGGAGCTAATGAAGCAGGAAGACACCAAGGTGAATCATTTGCTGAAGCCCCTAAGGAGGCCATGCAGGAGCTGTAGAAGATAAATCAAAGGCAGCGGAGGAAACTGGAGCCGACGAGAGAAATCAAGACGAGTGAAGCGGTGAGTTCCAACCTAGGGGGAGTATGAAGATCAGCATAGGTTGGACTCACCTTAGATTAGAATGTTTAAATTTTCTTGTATAGGTCTTAGGTTAGCTTACTTTTTATGTAATTAGCTATATATGTTTTGTGTCAGTGTGAAACATAGTTTCGCTCACAGTCAGCTGTTTAGTTCTCTCGGTTGAAACAATTTGAAGATCATGTTAGGTTGGACTCACTTTAGTATAGATGTTTATTTTACATTGTAATAGGACTTTTGTTAGTTTTATTTTGTATTTTGTTTGTAATTAGCAGTTTTGGCAGTCCATCGAAACTGTGAGCGAATCTATACATTCGCTCACAGTTTGCTGTTTTGGTTTACCCGGCGAACTTGTGTTCTGCCGGGCGAAACTATAGTTTCGGCATGACAGTTTCGCTGCTAGCGAAACTGTCAGCGAATCTATGACTGCTATATATACTATTGTCATTTCACTTTGTACGGTAAGCTTGCAAAACCCTAATCGTGGAATTCTGTTGCAAGCTACCATTTCTAAGCAGTTACTTCATTGAAATACAATTGTGCTTGTTGTTATTGAGTGAGTTTGTTCATTTGAGTACCAATTATGTCTTGATTCATCATATTCACTTCTCAATTGTTGTTATTTGGATTGTGTGTTTGATATTGATCAAATTATCCTATCAATTGTACTGTTCATCGATCACATGGACCAACAATATGGTATCAGAGCCTTAGTGCTCTTGATTTGTTGAGTTTTTGTGGTTTTGGTCAATATCTAGTTTCAATCAATTTTCATTGGATTATCAGCTGTTTTTGGCATGGAAATTGATTGAATTATGCTTGTTCTTGATTGAGGAAGATTCTACAATCATCAGATCTCAAATTCATTGAGATTTGGATGATTTCAGATTGATTTTGAGGTGAAAAAGGGTTTTGAGATCGACCAGCGAAATTACTGTTCTTACAGCGAAACTGTCATCTTCATTCAGCGAATTATGAGTTATTTTGGATCAGAAGTTGTTTTCTAGAGTTTCAGCGAAAGTATTCCCTTGAACGAAAGTTCATTAGTGTTTTTGACCAATCATCAAGCGAAATTGCTGCCGAATCTATTTTTGAACGAAAGTTCAAGCTTGTTTCCTGCGAATTTAGCAGCGAAACTAAGCAATTGTTGTCTCTGTTCAAGTGAAAGTGCTGCTGAAATTGCAAGCGAAAGTGTCTGTTTTTGCGAAAGTATCTGCGATAGTATTGTTTCAGCGAAACTGTTAGCCAAGTCACCTCTTTCAGCGAATTTGTTAGCGAATTTGTCAGCGAAATTATCAATTTTTCTGCCGAACTATCATGTCGAAATTAACTACTCTTACACTTGCGGATCTTGAAAGTGTTGCTCCTAATAGACCTCCAAGACTCATTAATGGAGATAATTTTGAAGATTGGAAGAGATGTCTCAAAGCTTTCTTTTTCTACACAGATCATAATCAATGGGAATCGATTATTTCAGGTCCTCATATACCTACGGTTACGGTTGGTGATGTCGTTTCTCAGAACAAAGACCCATCTTCATACTGAAAGAGATCTGAAACTGATTGATCGTGATCAAAAAGCTTTTGGTGCTCTAACTCTCTGCTTGGCTCCAGATATCTACAATCGTTTTGCAGAGCATAAAAATGCTAAATTTTATGATGCTCTTGTGAATTCTATGATGGGAATGCAGATCTGGTGAAAGACAAGAGTATTCAAGCTGAAAAGGAGTTCAATTCGTTTGTAGGATACAAGAATGAAAGTTTGACAGATCTGACAAATCGTTTCTTAACCGTCTCAAGCACTCTGAAGAAGTATGATGAAAGACTCTCCAACAGTGAACAAGTTAACAGGCTTCTCGATTCTCTTCCACCACAGTGGAGTCTTCAAGTGAGGATGCTCAAACAAGAAAGAGGTTTTACAGATTATAAGCTGATGGATATCATTAACAAGTTGAAATCTTTTGAGTTGGATATGAAAAGAAGAGAATTTAACCAGACTATGATGCCCACATCTGGTTTTTCTCAAAATGCTGCTTTGTTGTCATCCGCTGCAAACTCTCACATTCAAAATCCAATTCAAGGAGGGAGCAATACAAGTAATTTCTCGAGTGGTAGTAATCATGTTGGAAAAGAATTGGGAAATTCTAAGGTGAATGCTGAAACTTCAATTTCATCTGAAACAATGGCTCTTTTTGGAATGTTTGTTCAGAGCTATGAAGCTCTTGTTGCTGGTGAATTGAAAGGTAAAGGAATGACTATGGAGGATATGTATCAGGTTGATCCTGATGATTTAGAAGAAACTGACATTCAATGGCAAATGGCGATGTTAACTTTAAGAGCCAGGAGATTCATGGAAAGACACAGGAAGAAAGAACTTTGGTGGTCAATCATCTACCTCAAAACTAGGATTTGATAAGTCAAAATTGAGGTGCTTTAACTGTAAACAATTGGGACATTTTAAACGTGAATGTCCATTACCAATTGTCACAGATCCTAGTAACACTGGAGTACCAAGATTGACAGCAGAGAAAGAAAAGGAAGAAGGAAATTCAAAAAAGGAGTCAGCTTTGATCTCAAACTTTGACTGGAGTGTGGAGGTGGAAGAAACAAGATCTGAAATAAATCACGCGTTAGTTGCTGAGGTTGTGGAAAGTGATGAGATGGAAGTTGATAAAGATGGATTTGTGCTGTTCAAGGAATTCAAAGGAGCAAATGAATCTTCAGTAAAGGAGAAAGAAGAGAAGGCAGATGGAGAGGAGAAAGAGGAAATTACAGGTTCAGATGAAGAAAGGAATTCAAAAGCTGCGAAAGGAAAAGAGAAGGATGATGCGGCCGCTACTGTTGAGGAAAGGAAATCAAGTACTCCAGCATGCATGTGCGATAAAGCTTTAGCTGCCGAAAGGATGGTAATGGGACTTCCTTATGAGGTAATACAGGATATGTGCTCATCTGCTTGCAAAATTAGACTTTTTGGGATTTATAAGGCTAATCGTTTGTTATTGATAATGAAAAGGATTTAAAACGAATTAATGATGAACTTAAAATGAATGAATCAAAATATTTTGTGAAATTAAATGAGGCTTTAAAAGAAACTGATCATTTAAAAAGAATTGTTTTGGAAAGAAATGTAGAGGTTAATACTTTGACTGAACGGGTTGCTCTTGCTGAATTTGAAGCAAGCAAACTTCAGTCAAAGTTAGATAAATGGACTATTTCTGGAATGAAACATGATGATCTTTGTAAATCTCAACGGGGAGCAAGAATTAAAACAGGTTTGGTTATGAAAATGTACAGTTTATCCTCCTCCTAGTACATACTGTTATTCTCCTATGCCTGTTCCTCATCCTTCTAATGATTTAATCAAATCAGATACTGACAGTATGTCTGCAGGTTTAGTCGGGAATAACTCTAAGTACATTCGTGAAGACTACGACTATGGACCAACTAGTGGGCTTGGATGCACTAGTTCTAGTACACCTGACAATCAGCAGTCTGTTTTAGATAATAAGTCTAGTTTAAATTCAGTGTTTGTTTCTAGTTCAAATGTAACAGACTTGAATGTCTCATGTTCTCTTGATAGTTCTATTTCATCTTGTACTTCAAATCATGATAGTGATGATTTTTGTTCTGGTAATGAATGCAATGAATCTGATGTTTCTCTAAAACAACTGAGCAACTTAAAATTAATTCTTTCGAAAAGTTCTTTTCTCAACCTATTCCATCTTTCATACCATTAAATATGACATCATCAGAAAAATGTAGTTCGTCTTTATCTGACACTGGTACCAATGGTACGAGTTTTACTGATTTGTCAGAAGAATCACGTTTTGATTTTGACAAGAAGAACTCTGATTCAAATAAACAAAAACATCATGAGATGTATGAGACATTCAGTGATGTTGATTCTAGTTTGTCTGAATGTGATGAGGAGATTATTATTGATCCTATTTTTACCTCATCACATCATCGACCTAGATTCAAACATCATTGTTTCAGGTGTGGTGAAGAGGATCATCTTATCAAAAATTGCCCTTTGATTCAAAGATCCTCTAATAGGAATTGTTTTGGGAATAAATTGACAAAATTGGTTAATAATTTCTTTTGTAAAAAATCTGCTTCTTTAAAAACAAAAGTTGTTCAATCTTGGGTCCCTATTGCTCCTGGCTAAATGATTTGTTAATTCATTTCAGGGATCCTCTTCAAAGATTGTACACAGTCTGTGGCATGTTGATAGCGGATGTTCCAAGCATATGACGGGATTAAAGGATTTGTTGACCAATTATCGGATTATAGATGGAGGATATGTGGCATTTGCTGGAAATAAGAAGGGTGGAAAAATGATTGGACAAGGAGAAGTTACCAATGGTTCTCTTACTCTAGAAAAAGTCAACCATGTTCCTGAATTGGCTTTTAATCTTCTGAGTGTCTCTCAAATTTGTGATAAAGACATTCCTGTTCTATTTAAATCTGACGAATGTTTATTTTAAAATCAGCGATAGCTATTCCGGAGGATTTAATTCTCATGCGTGCTCCAAGGAAACATGATACATATCTTCTTGATATGAATTCAAATGAGTCAAAGGCTACTGCAACTTGTCTTCTCTCAAAAGCATCAACCTCTGAGTCACTCTTGTGGCATCGTCGCTTAGGCCATGTCAATTTTAAGATAATTAATAAATTAGTCAAGAACAATCTTGTTAGAGGACTTCCTTTAAAAGATTTTTCTGTTACTGAAAAATGCATGGCATGTGCCAAGGGAAACAACATAAGAAACCTCATAAGCCCAAACTTTTAAATAGCATATCAAGTCCTCTTGAGTTGTTACATACTGATTTATTTGGGCCAATTAGTGTTAAATCAATTGCTAAAAAATCTTTTTGTCTTGTTGTTACAGATGATTTCTCACGTTATTCATGGGTGAGGTTTCTTGCACACAAAAGTGAAGTTGCAGAGGAATTGCAGAAATTAATCATTTCTATTGAATCAGTCAGTAAGAGAAGAGTTATGGGATTAAGAAGTGACAACGGCACTGAATTTAAAAATCAGATTCTTGATTCATTTTGTGCTCAAAAAGGGATTGTGAGACAATTTAGTGCTGCAAGAACACCCCAGCAGAACGGTATTGCAGAAAGAAAGAATCGCACTCTTGTGGAAGCTGCTCGTACAATGTTGATAGAATCCTCATTACCCATATTTTCTGGGCTGAAGCTGTTAATTGTGCATCTTATGTTCTAAACAGGGTGCTAATTGTGAAAGATAAAGTGAAGACTCCTTATGAACTTTTTCATAAGAGGAAGCCACTAATTGATTTCTTTCGACCATTTGGATGTTCTTGTACTCTTCTGAATACTCAATCTCAAAAGACAAAATTTGGTGCTGTTTCTGACGAGTGTTATTTTGTTGGATACTCTTCTTCACAAAAGGCGTACCGAGTTTATAACAAGAGAACACGTATTGTTCAAGAGTCATTCTATGTTGATTGGCAAGAATCCAATCCTTCTGAAGTGAAATCTGAACCTGCATGGTTCTTTGACTCCAATACTGTGTTCAATTCATTTAATTTGCCAGTTTTCGATGATGATACATCAATTCCAAGTACTCAAACGAATATTATTCCATCATCTCCATCGTCTGTTCCATCCATCCCGCTAGTAAATGATGCTGTTTCAACTGATGTCAGCTCATCGTCTCCAATGCCTGATCAAGCTCCATTATCTGATTCTTTATCTCCTACATCTCCTAACTTACCTGATTCCACACCTGTCATTGATACACCTTCTCTAATCTTTCTCCGGACATGGCTGATACTTCTTCAACTATCTTTCCTTCTTCAAGTGATTACAAAACTTTGAAAGATCATCCGCTCGATAATGTGATTGGATCTGTTTCTGATGGTGTTCGCACGCGAAGTCAATCTGGTCTGATTAATGTTTGTCTTTTCTCATGCTTTATTTCTCAAATTGTTCCAAAAAATGTTCATGCTGCTCTACAAGATCCTTGTTGGGTAGAATCTATGCAATTGGAACTTCAACAGTTTAGAAAGCTTCAGATTTGGACCTTAGTTGATTTACCTCCCAACAAATATCCATTGGTACAAAATGGGTATTTAAGAACAAACCAGATGATCGGGGTGTGGTGGTGCGCAACAAATCTAGACTTGTAGTGCAAGGCTTTGCTCAAGAAGAAGGAATGATTATACAGAAGTCTTTGCTCCAGTTGCTCGTCTTGAAGCAATCAGAATATTTCTTGCTCATGCTGCTCATAAACAATTCAAAGTTTACCAGATGGATGTGAAATGTGCTTTTCTCTACGGAGACATTGATGAGGAGATATATGTGTGTCAACCACCAGGCTTTGAAGATCCTGATTTTCCTGATAAAGTGTATAAACTTGATAAATCTTTGTATGGTCTTCATCAAGCACCCAGAATCTGGTATGAGACTCTTACGCAATATCTTCTAAGCAATGGTTACTCTCGTGGTACCATTGATATGACCTTATTTAAAAGAGAGGTGAATGGTGAAATGATCTTTGTTCAAGTGTATGTCGATGATATTATTTTTGGATCTACAAACTCTCAATTGTGTAGAGAGTTCGAAGAAGTGATGAGCCAAAGGTTTGAAATGAGTATGATGGGTGAAATGTGTTTCTTTCTTGGATTGCAAGTTGAACAACAGAAAGAAGGAATTCTTATTCATCAAGAAAAGTACATTAAAGATATTCTGAAGAAATTTAAGATGGATGATGCGTCTACTGAGATGACTCCTTTTACTGCTCAGACATGTCTAACTCCGGATGAAAATGGAAAACCAGTTGATCCTCATCTTTTTCGGTCTATGATTGGCTCTCTCATGTATCTTACTGCAAGTCGTCCTGATATCACTTTCGCTGTTGGTTACTGTGCTAGATATCAGTCGGCTCCAAAGGAATCTCATGAGAAAGCTGTCAAACGAATATTTCGTTATCTCAAAGGATCGTCTCGTCTCGGGTTGTGGTATCCGTATGGTGGAAATTTTGATTTACATGCTTACTCTGATAGTGATTCCAATGGTTGCAGGTTAAACAGAAAATCATGTCGGTTGTCTGATATTTGGGAAATTGTCTGGTATCCTGGCAGAGCAAGAAACAAACTACTGTTTCTCTTTCTACAGGGGAAGCTGAATATATTGCTGCCTCCAGCTGCTGCTCTCAAGTTCTCTGGATCCAACATCAAATGATTGATTATGGCATTAATTTCCTTCATACACCTTTATTCTGTGACAATGAGGCTGCCATTGGAATTGCTAAAAACCCCATTCATCATTCCCGCACAAAGCATATTGAAACACGAATCCATGCTATTCGTGATGCTCAAGAGAAGGGTTTCATTAATATTATACCCATCGATACAAAAATCAAAAAGCTGATCTTTTCACAAAAACATTTGATAAACCTCGTTTTTATGAATTGATTTCTATGCTTGGGTTAATATCTTTTTAAAATTTTCATTTTCTATTTCTTTATTAAAAAAATTATAACAAACATATAAAAAAAATTAATAAAATGAAATTCATTGATAATAATAGAAATATGAAAATAAAAATTGGGGGAGTAATATCATTATTCTGAGATTGGAATTTAACATGATGAGAAATGATTGTATATTCTCTAAAAATTTTTATTTACATGACCAGTACTTCTATGAGAAATGATAGTAACTGTTACTGGATTCTGTTTCACATTAAAAAAAAGGAAATGGATCAGATTCTTTAACGATATGCTTGATAGACTCTGCCTGACGAATGAAGTAGACAGCAGCTTTTTGATTAAATTAAACTTTATGCTTAAGAATGTCTGGATTTACTCAATCGTTTTGGATTGCACAAAAACTGAGTCCTGACAAAAATTGGATTGAGAATGAATCTTTCGTTCATTTTGCTTTGTTTTGTCATCATCCTCTGCTGGTATATTTAGTGTCAAGATGTCTTGTGTCTGTGCTTATCTCCTCTGCTGTACGTGAGTACTGACCTGGAGTGATGATCTCCTCGCTGTACGACTCTCTCATCAGCACATGTTCAAATGGTTATCTCCTCTGTTATACGTGAGTATAGATCTGGAGCTCTCACCATTTTGATATAATTATGTCAAATCATCTTATCGATGAATTTCTCTCAGAATGAAATATTCTGTTGATAATCATTTGCACACTAATTCAAACCTTGTTCTTTGAAGATTGATTCATAATTCAAGAAATCCTGAGGTTGGGTGAGGGTTTTTTACCAAATGATTGTGGGGTCTTGCATTTTAAAGCATCTAATCGAACCTTAAATGAATCATAAGCTGTTGTTCGAAAAAGGATAAGGCATGAGTTTAAGTGGACAATTATATCAGCAATCGTTATTGATTTGTTCTAATTTCAGTTGTTTCTGTGCAGATTGTGATCAGATCTTGTATTCAGTATGATCTCATGACTGGTAGATGATTTTTTGATCATCTTTATGTTCTAAAATATTTAGAGAATGTGATCTCTGATTATTTTAGATCTCATTATTAGATGTGCTTCCTTAAGTATATAATTTTAAAAATAATAAAAATAATAAAATAAAAGGTGCGAAAGTATTCTTTCGCTAATAATTTCGCAAAGCGAAACTGCAATTTCGCTAGGTTGGCTAATAAGTTGTTAATCAGTTACCTCCTAGCGAAATTACAGTTTCACTGGGCGAAACTGTAAATTCGCCAGACGAATTTATAGTTTCGCTGTCTGCGAAACTATTTGCTATATAAGTCATGTTTGCGAATTTTCTCTCATAATTTCGCACAATCGCTCAGTTTCACTTTTAGGGTTTATCCGTAACTTTTAAGGCGATTTTGACTTGTGTTTGTGATTTGGACTGATTTTTCGTGAGATTCACTTCGTATGTGAGTTTCGAACACTGATTCACTTTCTAATCTGGATTAAATAGTCTATTCTTAAGTTATCTAGATTGTGTCTCTTCGGTGGTTTCGCTGTTCGTTCAGCGAAACTACTAATTTCTCTGCGAAATTGAACGAAAGTTCACATCTTTTCTGCGAAACTGTAAAGTTATGCTGTCCGAGCAAACTTAACAGTTTCGCCATATCTTCTCTAATTTCGCAATGACTGATCTTTAATTTACACAGTTTCGCTTGTATTTTCTTATGTCAGCGAAACTAATTTGTAATAGCGAAACTAAATTAATATTTGGTGAAACTAATTGCGAAACTACTTTAATTCATTCTAATCTTGTCGAAACTAATTTTTGTTCTGCGAAAATAACAAGTTTCAATGAGCGAAATTATAGTTTCGCTTGTCGAAACTTTGTTTTCCTTGTCGAAATTGTCTTTGATTCAGCGAAACTATCATGTCTTAGTGAGCGAAACTATTGTTTCGCTTGCCGAAATTGATTGTTTCTTTTGTTTTTGTTTTATTTTCTTATTTTCAGTATTTCTTATTCAAATTTATTTGTTGTTTCTCAGGTTATCATGGCGAATCTCAAGTTTGATGAGAGGAATAACATCACTGCCATATTAGACGATACTCTTCCAAAGGCGGCCGGATTTCGTGACTGCATTAGATGGCTTCAGAGATCACCCATTGCATATGCTATCTCTCACTCACCCACTATCTATGATCTTATATTAGAGATTTTTGGAGATCAGCAGAATACAACACTGGAGGAGATGTACAGAGAATCACAGCTAGAGTGATTGATCATGATATAACTATTACTGCTGAGAGCGTGTCGAGGATTCTTAGACTAGAAGATGATACTGGTGATGAAGTGGATATGACGGAGTCTGAAGTATTCCAAGCTTTCAGACAAATGGGGTATGAGGGACCAGCTTTTGGTTCGAGGAAGGAGATTAAAAAGTCTTTTTTATCTAAGGAATGGAGATATATAGCTCATGTTTTTATTATGTGCTTAGATCACCGTAAGGGTGGATCCGATGGACTTAATCTTGACTGGGCCAAAGCTATGGTGATATGTTGTAAAGGGGAGAAAGCAAACATTGCTAGACTGATCTTTGCGTGTATGGCAGAGAATGTGATGGCTGTGAAGAAGGATAAATGGTTGTTATATCCTCGCTTTATTCAATGATTATTGATGATCTTATTCCTGATGTTCCTAAACATGGTGAAGTCAAGAGATTAGTGCAGATGAACCCTCGGATATTTGCTGATTGCTGTGCTATCCGCCATGATTTCAGTGGTAAAATCACCCATCTCTGGGAAAATATGTACCCTCCAGAACGCTGGAATTATATCAGACGGGTCGATGAGTCTGAAAACAAAAGGACTGAGGAAACAAGGGTGCAACAAGCTGATGCAGCTAAGAAGAGAAAGAGATGCAAAAGAGAAAGATTATGATTTTGAAGAAGATATAGATGCACAAGCAGAGGAGATAAGGGTGGAGAAAGAACGGAGATCTAAAAAGAAAACTGACTTTGTTGAGCCTGAACGGAGATCAAAACATCGACACGAGGGTTTCACAGCAGGGAAAGAGGCTAGTGCTGGTCTTGATGAGGATGTTATTCGTAGTCTAAATACTTCATTGGCCAATGAGTTGAGTATGATAAAGACTAAACTGACGAATCAGGAGATTAGGGAAAAACAGAAGGATGAGGTAATTGAAGGAATGAAAAAGATGTTGGTTGACCAGAATAATTTGATTAAGAGATTGTTTGAAGAAATTTCTCAGATGAAAGCTGCTGCTGGCCTACCTAGTCAACTAACTCAATCTGAGTTAGATGATATGACTGATATATCTAAGTACTCATTCTTGAATGTGGGTACTTCATCCAAGGTAGGAGAGGGCACTTCTGGAGCAGCTAATACTGAAGCAGGGGAACAAGAGATCCCAAGAGAAGATGCTGGAAGAAATGAGGATGATGATATTATTGAAGCAGGGTTTGTTAACCTACAGTTTGATTTTGATAAGGATAGTGTGGGTGAAGAAGTGGTTGTTACTGCTACCACTGAGGGAATGTCTGATAAAGGAAAAGGTTTGATTGATGAAGAAGAGGAGGATGAGCAATTGGTTGATTATGATTCTGAACCAGAGTTTTATGAAGTAGATGAGAGACCACTGGTGTATGTTGCTAAGAAGGGAGATGATGAAGCTGATGTGTTTGAGATGGATAAGAGTGACTGGTTGGTGAAGGAGAAGGAGGCTGAAGAACTTACTCCTTTGTTTCAAAATATGGAAGGTTTAAGCAGGAAAGAGGCAGACAAGAAGATAATAAGTTGGTGTTATAATCCTAGTTTAAAGATGTTTATGATTAAAAGAAGAGGAGGTAATATCAGCTACATGCTCAAGAGGAAGGCTTTTAAGACCTTGCCCAAATGGGATCTGAGACGGTTGGCCACTTTGCCTTTGATTAATGCTCATTTAAGTGAAAAGGCAGTATTTCTTGAGAAGGAAATTAAAAATGGACTTAATGATAATTTTGAGTCATTTGGATACATGAAGGCTGAACGAAAAAGATCAAAGAAAGATAAAGACTGGGAGACTGGCAAAGGGAGGATTGTTTTGAGAGTCAAACCACCAAAGACTGTAAACAGGGTAAGATTGGCTGATCCTCTTCCCCAACGTTTACAGGACTTTGAAAAGTGGTTTTATGATAATAACACTGGCGAGGCGGTGATTAGAGCCAAACACGGAAAAGAGTTTAGGGTGTTTGACCCGATGGAATTATTCAGCTTCAGTGATGAAGATCTCTTGACTCTTTGTGAAAATCATATTAAGGCTGGGGCAGGAGAGGAAACACGAAAAGAGGCAAGCTTGTTTATGAATGTGGCAAACAAAATAAGAGGAGTACGGGCGGAGGTAAAGAGTTTGGCTGAAAAGGTGAGAGCACAAGATGACTTTGCCATGGATGTTCAAGACATGACCAGGCAGTTTGCTAGAGCTAGTGGTCATTCTGAGGAAGCTGGTGATGCAGGAACTAACCTTGGAGGATCAGTGGCTGAAGCTTCTAAAGATGTTGCTGCGGGAGGTGATGAAGATAGACCAACAGCAGCAGAGGAAACCGGAGCCGACGAGTCAAATCAAGAGAAGTGAAGATATTGAGGTCCAACCTAGGGGGAGTATTGAAGATCATGTTAGGTTGGACTCACTTTAGTATAGATGTTTACTTTACATTGTAATAGGACTTTTGTTAGTTTCATTTTGTATTTTGTTTGTAATTAGCAGTTTTGGCAGTCCAGCGAAAGTGTGAGCGAATCTATACATTCGCTCACAGTTTGCTGTTTTGGTTTACCCGGCGAACTTGTGTTCTGCCGAGCGAAACTATAGTTTCGGCATGACAGTTTCGCTGGTAGCGAAACTGTCAGCGAATCTATGACTGCTATATATACTATTTTCATTTCACTTTGTACGGCAAGCTTGCAAAACCCTAATCGTGGAATTCTGTTGCAAGCTACCATTTCTAAGCAGTTACTTCATTGAAATACAATTGTGCTTGTTTTATTGAGTGAGTTTGTTCATTTGAGTACCAATTATGTCTTGATTCATCATATTCACTTCTCAATTGTTGTTATTTGGATTGTGTGTTTGATATTGATCAAATTATCCTATCAATTGTACTGTTCATCGATCACATGGACCAACACTATTGTTTCTGGTGGGCGAAACTACAGTTTCGGCCATCCAACAGTTCGTTGACAGCGAAACTGTCTGCGAAACCAATGACGCTTATATATAGTTATGATCTTTTTCATTTGGTTAAACTTGCAAAAAAACCCTAACGGTATTCTTGTTGCAAGTGTGTATTGTAAAGCCGTTTATTCACTGATATATCATGTGCTTTGTTATTCTTCCTTATGTGATCATCATGCTATTTGACTCATTTAGGTTGCTCTCAGTCTTTATCATCTTTGTTTCTCATTGTTTGTATTTGATATTGAACAACCATATTCATTTGTACTGCAAATCGATCAAATGGACAAACAACTGTCCTCTGTGCATTTGAGGCAATTGATTGAGGGGAAATCATCCTTAGACCAAAGAACCTCCCCACAAGTTTAATTTGATTAACATTGAAGATGCTCATCCATTGTGCACCTACGGTCGCGGCTTGTTCTTCGTTGTTCCTAAACTCATTTCAAATCAAATTGGGTAATTGATCACATTAATACATTTGTTTTACATGGGAAACAATAGCCCCAATGTAATGCCTAGTTATTTATCTATTTTGAAGCCGATGAAGCCATGAAAGAAGAAAGAAATAAAGTCCTAAGTCGAGGGACCAAACTCGCCAACGAAAGAAAGATGGGTGAGTGGGGGTATATAAAGGGAGAGGACAGCCCTTACCCTCTCCCCACACCCACATTTTCAGCCATCAAAGAGGGGAAGAGAGAAAGAAGAGAAAATGGGGAGAAAAGGTTGGTTCAGGTAGAATCAAGCGGGCAAAATCATCATGTAGCAAGCCAAATGAAGCTCTACTTCTTGGTGTCGTTTGTGTGAGTTCTAGGACCCCACTTTTACTTGTTTTCAAATGATTTTGGGGCTGAAAAGCATAGAAAACCCATTTTTGTATGTGTATGTGTTTGACCCATTTGGTGTGTTGCGTGTAATGTGTTTAGAGGGTGTCTCCGGGCTTGTGTGTGCTTGAATGGTGTTGGGGTATGCTTCCTAAGGTCTAGGATGCTTGATTTAGGCTTGGAATGGGTTTAGATGAGTTTGGAGGTCGAAAAGGGCAGTTTGCGTTCGGCTGGAACTGCATTCTGCATCAGCTAGGGCAAGGTGACCGACTGGAGTGCGCTTGGAGGCCATACGGCCAAATGGGGGTGATTGGAGTTCATTCGCACGATTGAGGGTCCATTTGCATGATTGGGGCCAGTCGCATGGAGGTCATGCGACTAAGGGTCCAGTCGCATAAGTGCTCATCCGCATAGTCCATTCACACGATTGGATGTTCATTCGCAAGAGTGTTCATCAGCATTGGTTCATTCGCATGATGTTCAGTCGTATGGAGGCCATGTGACTGAAGGGTGTCCATACACTCGGATGGAGCTGTTGCTCCCGAGCAGAATGGTAGTTTAACTTCTGACTTTCGAGGGAAAGTGCAGATGTAAGTTTTGATGTAAAGGTTCCCGTAAGAGCATGTAATAGGATGATTGTGGCCTTAGAGAGCATGTTCGGCATGATGATGATAATGTTGCATGATTATCCATGTTATGCATGTATGATGTTGCCCTGTATGTTGTTGATGACTGTGTATGTTATGTTCCCTGTTATGATGTATGTTTATCTTTCCTTTGGCTTTACGTGTCATGTTAATGAACAATGAAGTATTATGTAACGTAAAGTGAAAGATAAAGAAATGAGGAACATAAAGTAAGAGTGCATGCATTAACGAGTAATGAAAGTAAAGAAAGTCTTGCAAGCATGATATGCATATCGGGGTCTTTCTTTGTGATTGACCATTTGCGTAGAACTATTGCTGCATACCTTAGGTACTGTGACCACGAGGTGCAATGCACCGTTATAGAAGGTCTATGATAGGCCTAGGCCCAGAACCATGAACAGAAAGGTATCGCATATGGCAATGGTACACCTACATTCATACCTTAGGTACTGTGACCACGAGGTGCGATGCACCGTTATAGAAGGTCTATGATAGGCCTAGGTCCAGAACCATGAACAGAAAGGTATTGCATAGTACACCTAAACTTTACCCTAGGTACTGTGACCACGAGGTGCGATGCACCGTTATAGAAGGTCTATGATAGGCCTAGGTCCAGTACCATGAACAGAAGGGTAAGGTTTATAGTTGTTGGAAAAGGAAAGTAAAGAATGAAGTATGAAAGATCAAAGAAGATAATAATGATATTATCTATGTGTACATACGATATATGATCGCATGAAAGTAAAGAATGGTTTTAATGAAAGTAAAGTATGTTTTATTATAAAAGTAGAGCTCACTCAGCAATGCTGACTTTTTATGTGTTTCCAGTTGGCAGGTAATGATTGTTGAGGATGGCACGGGTGGCTAATCAGCTCTTTTGGGATGGCATCCATTGATTTAATGCTCTTGTGATATAATGCAACAATGTATTTTGTAACCGATTGACGATGTATTATTTGGAAAAAGTTTTTATAATGAAATGTGATGTTATTTTTGAATGTTTCTGCTGCAATATTTTAGTGAGATAAATGAAAATGTATATTTTAGGTGCGATAATCGACCAGCTGTAATCGTCCCGGGAACGGGGCCTTACAAGTTGGTATCAAAGCCAATGTTTAAGTGAAATGGGTAAAATTTTAAACTAAACCTTAACTTAAACTGAGAATGGGATGGAAGGGGAAGGGATGCCAATCTGAGTAGTTGCCTGACATCAAGTATTTTCATAAAGTTAACCGGTATTACATGCGCATGTTATGTGGTTATGTGTTGCTGGTAGATTTAGATACTGATGTAGTCAGGATAGGTAATGCTTGGGGTATGAAGAGTAAAGTAAGTGGCTAATCACAACTGGCCACTATAATTAGGGACTTACTATACTTGACATAAACTAAGTTGTTCCCTTGAATGACCGTGTTGGTTTTTGAATCTTTCAATGTGCGTGTGATGGCCGGTGGTAGATCTTTGAAAGCTTCACAGGGTGGAGGTCACGGTGCTGAACCGCGACCCAAGAGAGGGAGACCCAGAATTGAAAAGGTGGTTCCCGAAGAACCAGAGACCCCTCATCCGGAGGGTGGCGACGAGAGCGCCAATCTGAGAGCCTCAGTAAAGGAGGTTATTGTAGAAGAAGTTCATCAGGTCATGCAGACAATCTTACCGTCTCTAGTGACTAAAGTTATCAAGGCTGTACGAGAGGAGGAAAGAAGGGAGAGAAACAGGTCCTCGGAAGGACGGGAACAACCGGAGCTGGAAACGGTTCCCTCTGATGATGAGGAAGAGGAAAAAGAAGAGCCTGCGCTCGAGGCGGCACGAGGCTGTAACTACGGGCATTTATGAGATGCAAGCCCCCAACTTTTGATGTAAACGGCACTACTGCCGCTGCTCACCGGTGGGTGAGGGATATGGAGGTTGTTCTTCAATTGCGAAATCACTATGAAATAATATTTATTGTTAATGGACTAGCTATCTGTTACAATACGCTACTTGTACATCTTTATTATTAAACTGTTTATATTTGAATATCTCTTGAACTCACCAACCATTGTGTTGACATTCTTAGTATGCTATTCTCAGGTCCTTAGCTTGCTTGCCATAGGAGCACTGCATGGTCCACTGCATTCTATGACACGGTCTTCAAGACAATTTTACCATTTTAATAGTTATTGATTTCTCTTTTGGGATTGGCACGTGTTTTGCCACAGATATACTTTTATTACTTTGGGTTATTTTCAAAATGCTTCCGCACTCTTTAATTTATTTACTTTGGATTAATTTCATTTATGGCATATAGAGTCGTTCTGAGTAACTATTGACTGTGATCCTGGTTTGTTCACACGCCTCGCGGTAAAACTCCGCAAGTGGATTTTGAGGGTGTGACAGATTGGTATTAGAGCCATTGGTTATAGGGAACTAGGTTGCATACACACTAGACTATAACCACACACAGTTAATTAGTTACCTGTGCCTTATTCTCATTTACTGTATACTCATTGGCATGCACGTCACACTCTCTGCAGCATGGCATTGTCTTTGAGAGCTCCGGGTAAACTACCCGAATCACCTACACAATCTTAATCCCCACCTCCCACACCTGTACCTGATGATAGATTCGATTGGCCCCGACTTGCTTATCCCCGAGAGGAGATTGACTGGGATCAACCATTTGCATTGATGAAGCGTGACCCTCCGCGAGACTGGCGTTCCTATCCTAGGTTTGTTGACCATATCATGTTTAGGGAGCGCGTACCTGTCCCAAAGCCAAGGACTAGGAACAATGCCAATCAACCCATGCCTTCACTCCCACGAACGGCGCAGTCCAACGAGCAACTGATTGCTGCACTAATGGCTGCACTGGATACTGAACAGCATCGAGTAAGGCGACTCACGGGTGACGTCTGTACACTACAGCAAGAGGTGTACAACCTGAGACATCAATTGGATGAACTCGAGAAAGAACACGGGAAGACTCTGAACGGTTGTCACCATATGCAAGATGGTCTTATGGCACTCCAAGGGCGCGTGACTGCTCGTGAACAGCGGGACGCCGTAGCCGATAATAAGATTGCCATTTTAGAAGCTCAACTAGCGGCACTTCAGATTGCTATAGCTCCTGCTCCTGCAGCAGACCCTGAGGATGAGGAGGATCCCGAGGAGGGACCGAGGAAGAGGAACCGCGGAGATGGAGGATGATAGTGATGGGTCAGATGTTGTCGATTGACTTCTTTATATGACTTAGACTACGTAGTGTTTTCTTTTTGAAACCTATGTGGGAAGGGTTGTATCCCACACGAATGACAAACTTCAATTTTGACATTGCTAAATACATTGTGACTCATTTGCAATTTATTACTTTGGTTATTATTTTTGTTATGAATGTTGTGGTTGTGATGATTCGTTATTTCTTTTGTGTACTATTTACTACGATTCAATGAGTTAAATATGTTTGATGTTACTCATTATTGTATTTGTGAATGTAAAGTGAAAAGAATGGACGCCCGTGGACGTGGACGTGGATGTGGTCGTGGACGTGGCACGGAGAACAGGGTGGTGGTGCTATTAACATGACTCCCGCAGAATTGGTTGCTCTAATTAATGAGCATGTTCAGGCGGCAGTGGCTGCTACCACGCGGGTCAGCCAGCAGGTAAACAATGACAGAAAGATAAATCTGATATCCTTGTAACTGTAGGGGATGTCTGATTAATGTGTGTTGTGTTAAAACAGGACCACCAGTGTGTACATACAAGTCCTTATGGACTGTAAACCACACACCTACAGCGGTACAGAGGGTGCTGTAGGGCTTGTACGCTTGTTCGAGAAGACTGAGTCCGTTTTTCTCAAATGTAACTGTCCACCAGCAGATCAAGTAAAGTATGCCACCGGGACATTAGAAGGTGCTGCTTTGTCTTGTGGAACGCGCAAGTCCAGATGCTTAGACAAGCGATGGCGAATGGACTTCCATGGGATGAGTTCAAAGCAATGATGACCGAGGAGTACTGTCCTCGCAGCGAAGTACAGAAGTTAGAGATGGAGTTCTGGCAACTGAAAATGCAGGGCTCGGAAATTGAGGCTACACCACCAGAACCCATGAATTAGCAACTTTGTGCCCGGGAATGGTGAATGAGGTGCATAAAAGGATAGAGCATTACATACAGGGATTGGTACCTGAAATCCAAAGTATGGTAACTGCTTCCAATCCAGCCACAATTCAACAAGCCATCTAGCTAGCTCACAGGCTAACTGACCAAGCCGTGGAGCAAGGACGTCTACTCAAACGGGGTGCTGTGGCAAGCGTGCCCGACAACAAAAGAAAGGGGATAATGCTAACAACACCAAAGCATCATCATCTTCCAGTGGTCAACCCCAATCTCAACAGCAACAACAGCCGGTTCAGCAACAACGGAGGTTTGACAATAACTGTAACTCCAACCAGACGCCTGCAAATAATCAGGACCCAGTGGTTATGGTGGGAGACATCCGAAGTGTACTCGGTGTAATTACCATCATGTGGGAAGGTGTGATAGCTTCAAGTGTCAACGTTGTGGAAAAATTGGACACGCTGCGAAGGATTGTCGTGGTGAACTGGTGAGGAGGCCACAACAACCTCAAGAAACTCCCAAGGTTGTTTTGAATGTGGAAAGAAGGGCATTACAAGCGAAACTGCCCACAACTAAGGAGGAACGGAAATGGCAACAACAACAACAACAATACCAACAACCACGGTAACAACAACAACAATGGTAATAATAACAACAATGGTGGAAATGGCACTGGAAATGGCGGCAATAAAGATGGAGCCAAGGGGAGATCCTTCGTCATTGGCTCAGGTGAGGCTCTAAATGATCCCACAACTGTTACTGGTAGATTCCTGTTAATGGTTGTTTTGCTACGGTACTATTTGATATTGGAGCCGATAGGAGTTTTGTGTTCTTAAAGTTATGTAGTCTTTTAAGTGATATACCCTTGCCTAGAATCTAAATACACTGTGGAATTAGCCGACGGTAAACAAATCCATGTAACACATATCCTTAAAGACTGTAAGATAGAACTTGCTGGTCATACTTTCGCTATAGATCTCATGCCTGTTATACTGGGGAGTTTTGATGTTATGATAGGCATGGATTGGCTCTCTAGCAAGCAAGCGGAAGTCATATGTCACGAGAAGATCATACAGATCCCGGTTGGTGATCAAATCCTTACCGTCAGAGGTGATAAAAGTGGTGCTGTGATAGGCATCATCTCATATATGAAAGCCCAAAAGTTGTTACGAAAGGGCCGTGTGGCTATCCAAGCACTTGTAATTGACAAGCATAGAGAAAAGAGCATGGAGGATATTCCCGTAGTACGCGACTTTCCGGAGGTGTTCCAGAGGATCTTCCTAGATTACCACCCGCACCGTCAAGTGGAATTCCAGATTGAGTTGACTCCCGGCGCAGCTCCGATTGCTAGGGCACCCTATCGATTAGCACCGAACGAACTACAGGAGTTGTCGTCACAACTTCAGGAGCTTTTGGATAAGGCTTTATTCGACCTAGTACATCACCTTGGGGAGCTCCTGTTCTCTTTGTTAAGAAGAAGGATGGCACATTCCGGATGTGCATCGATTTTCGAGAGTTAAACAAAGTAACAGTCAAGAACCGATACCCTTTACCTCGTATTGACGACTTGTTCGATCAGCTTCAAGGATCAAGCTATTATTCGAAGATTGACTTGATCTGGTTATCATCAACTCAGAGTTCGAGAAGAAGACGTTCCCAAGACTGCGTTTCGTACTCGTTATGGTCATTATGAGTTCTTAGTCATGCCTTTTGGGTTGACTAATGCACCTGCTGTGTTCATGGACCTCATTAACGCGTGTGCAAACCTTATCTTGATCATTTTTCATTGTGTTCATCGATGATATACTGATATATTCTAGGACCAAGGAGGAGCATGAAGAGCACTTACGAATGATCTTGGAACTGTTGAAAAATGAGCAGCTGTATGCTAAATTTCAAAGTGTGACTTTGGAAAGAAGTACAATTCCTAGGTCATATTGTTAATGAGAAAGGAATACACGTTGATCCTGCCAAAATTGAGGCGATAAAGAATTGGACTACACCCAAAACGCCAAGCGAGATAAGACAATTTCTAGGATAGCAGGATATTACCGCGATTCATAGAAGGATTTTCTAAGATCGCACAACCTCTCACAGCCTTGACTCACAAAGGAACGACATACAAATGGATGGAGAGTCAAGAATCAGCTTTCCATTATTAAAACGAAAACTCTGTACTGCCCCGATATTAGCATTACCAGAGGGAACAGATGACTTTGTGGTGTATTGCGATGCATCCATTCAAGGATTGGGTTGTGTCTTGATGCAACGAGACAAGGTGATAGCCTACGCCTCGAGACAACTAAAGTTTCATGAGAAGAACTATACCACCCATGACTTAGAATTGGGTGCAGTGGTTTTTGCTTAAAGATCTGGAGACATTACTTGTACGGTACCAAGTGCACAATCTACACCGATCACAAGAGTCTTCAACATATCTTCGAGCAAAAAGAGTTGAATATGAGACAGCGACGTTGGGTGGAACTACTAAATGATTATGATTGCGCAATTAAGTATCATCCGGGAAAGGCGAACGTAGTTGCCGATGCTTTAAGCAGAAAGCAAACAGCTAAACCCCGACGGGTGCGAGCTTTACAGCTTACTATCAGTACCCAACTGCCCGAACAAGTTAAGGAGGCACAGATAGAAGCTTTAAAAGTGGAAAATATTGGTTCTGAGTTGTTAAGGGGAATGGAGAAGCAGCTAGTGGTGAAAGAGGATGGAATTCGGTATTTCATGGATAGACTTTGGGTGCCTGTTCATGGAAATCTGAGAGATTTAGTTATGAGCGAGGCACACAAATCTAAGTATTCTATACATCCTGGATCCGACAAGATGTATCATGACCTAAAGGCTCACTATTGGTGGCCCAACATGAAAGCGGATGTAGCTATGTATGTGAGCAAGTGTTTAACCTGCTCGAAGGTAAAAGTAGAATATCAAAAACCATCCGGACTGTTACAACAACCCGAGATTCCAATGTGGAAATGGGAACAAATCTCCATGGATTTTATTACTAAGCTACCCCGGACTAGTACTGGTTGTGACACGATATGGGTTATTGTGGATCGATTGACAAAGTCTGCTCACTTCCTTGCAATTAAGGAAACAGATAAGATGGAGAAATTATCCCGATTGTACCTTAAAGAGATCGTTTCGAGACATGGAGTACCGATCTCAATTATTTCCGATCGTGACGCTCGTTTCACGTCACATTTCTCGCAATCATTGCAGAAATCTTTGGGTACACGTTTGGATATGAGTACTGCATATCATCCACAGACGGATGGTCAGAGTGAGCGTACTTTACAGACGTTAGAAGATATGCTACGTGCTTGTGTGATTGACTTCGGGAATAACTGGGAAATTCACCTGCCATTGGTGGAGTTTTCTTATAACAACAGTTATCATACTAGCATACAGGCAGCACCTTTCGAGGCGCTGTATGGGAGAAAATGTTGATCACCGGTTTGCTGGGAAGAAATTGGTGATAGTTAGATAACAGGTCCCGAGTTAATTCATGAGACGGCTGAGAAGATTATACAGATACGGAACCGTATGGCTGCAGCGCGAGACAGACAAAAGAGTTATGCTGACAAGAGACGGAAACCTTTAGAGTTTCAGGTTGGTGACAAGGTTTTTTTGAAAGTCTCACCATGGAAAGGCGTAGTTCGGTTTAGCAAACGAGGGAAACTAAATCCGAGGTATGTTGGACCAATTGAGATAGTGGAAAGAATAGGTCCAGTAGCCTATCGACTAGCCCTACCTGATTCGCTAAGTGGAATCCATGATGTATTTCACGTGTCAAACCTGAAGAAGTGCATAACTGATGAAACGACAGTCGTACCACTAGAAGAAATTCAAGTGGATGAACAATTGCGTTTTATTGAAGAACCAGTTGAGGTGATGGACCGTGAGGTGAAAACACTTAAGCAAAGCAAGATACCTATTGTTAAAATCCATTGGAATTAGCGACATGGACCGGAATTCACATGGGAACGGGAAGATCAAATGAAGCTTTAGTACCCTCAACTATTCGAAGGGACGATGCCAGCAGACGAAGGTATTGATTTAAATTTCGGGACGAAATTTCTTTCAACATGGGGATGATGTGACAACTCATCCAAAACTCACTCGATTTCGATTTCTGTGTGCCAATGCAGTAGACCAGTGATGGAACACTCTCGCCATGTAACGCAATTTTTGGGACGAAAATTCTTTCAACATGGGGATAATGTGACATTCGGTAAATTTCCGTTACCAAACTCCGTTAGTTCCGTTACGTGTCGTGAGCACACACTAGTTGTCGTTTAACGTTGGTGACCTAATAATAATGGATAATGTTAGTTTGATGTGAATCTAATTGATTATGTGAGTATTGGGTTATGTTTATGTGTTTACACATTTTTAAAAGGTTAATTAGAAAATTAATCGCGTAACGCGGAAACGTGCCTATTTATTCGTATGTCTTGTGTCTTTATAAAGATAAAATATATAATGATTTTTATTGGTTTATATCATTATATTATTAAGTTAAAAGCACTTTGAAAAGGATTTAAAAGATAATTTTTATAAAAATACAAGTTACAAGGGCTTAAATGGTAATTATACAAAATAAATTAAACAAAACAAATCCCAAACCCTAATCCCCCCCCCCCTTCGGCCGCGATCCAACCTCTCTTCCCCTTTCCTCTTCGAATTCAGCCTAGAATCATCAAGGAAGCATCGATTTTGGTCGATTTCAAGGTTAGAACACGTTAGAATCATCAATTGCAAGTTATAACACGTTTAAAGGTTAGATTTTTCAAGTTTTTGTGAGTTGTTCAAGATGGCCGAATCTTAGTTGCGAAATTGACATTCATGGGGTCGAATTTGATGTTGCTTGGTGATATTAGTATGTTAGTTAGATTGTATACATGTTAGTTAACATCGATTATGCAAGAATTGTATGTTTTTTAGTGGATTGATCATGAACCTTGTGTATGAAACAACCCTAATTTGAAAATGCTATGATTATGCATGATGGATGGTTGTTTGATGAATGTTGATGATTAATAGGTTGTATGAATGTTAGAATACATTGATTATGCAAGAAAGTTGGGATTTTGATGCATTGTTCATAGGTTACTAAGAATAGTACTTTATTTTGCATGTAATGTTGATTATGGATGGTATGATGTTATGGATGAATTCATGATGATGATTAGATGCTAGATTGTTGTTATGAATGCTAGAAATCTTTAATTTGATGTTGTTGTTCATAGCTTGCCAAAAGTAGAAACTTTTGTTTATGAAGATTGTTAGGTTATGGTGTTTAGGTGTTGTTGATCATGTTTAGATATTGTATGGAGCTTGAAATGGTATAATTATGATGAATTCATGAATACATTGGATGATTGATAGTTGTTGGGATGTACTTTCCCAAAAGGGAAACTTTATTTGCCTAAAGTCTGAAAAATGATAGCTTGAACATGTTTGGGGTGTTAGGAACATATTAGTATGATCATGGATAGATTCTAATGTGGTAGAACATGGTAATTTGGTTGTATGTAATGCCAGGGTAATCATGAATGATATATGGACCTTTATGATCATGTATGATTTGGATGTTGTTTAGTAGTAGGACATCATGTTTGGGACTGGTAATTGATTGTTAGAATGTTGTTGAATGCAATGCATATGGATAATGAATATGGTTATGATCATCATACACGCGTGCGAATCTGAGGCCCCACTTAGTAGGATTGGCAGGGTTTAGGATGTGAAGTCGTGAGTGGCTTCACATGGCATGTAGTGAGTGGTTTGATCTTTGTGTGACATGTTAGTTGTGTATAACTAGTGGTTATGTTAATATTCTAGATTCGCATGACTTGTATGATACTTGGTTGAATGATGATCTAAGTGCTACACCTGGATGATATAGAATACATATAATCTATTGGAATGATAACAATGCATAACAGATATGTATGATTACTTGAATGGTTTACAACACATAAAGTCACCATCGGGTCAAACGGGTCAACTAGGTCAAGCATTGTCTGTTTGTTTGAAATCTTGAGTCCTTGGTTGTAGTGTACTTAGGGTTTCACATGTTCTTTGATTACACATACTCATGCACTTATATTATCTAGGTAACCTCTGAAGTTGTCTGTCTATCCTATTTGACAATCAAACCCTGTGTATCTAAACGCATATCAGGTGAGTCATGCCCCACTTTTTATTTACTCTCTTGGGGGGAGATAGCATATAGTAAATCACGAATGCTTTATGTATTTAAGTTGTGTAAAATATTATATAGTGTTGATATCATGGAAAGTCCTCACACTTTCGAATTGTTAATATTGATTAGCGGGGAATTTGGGTAGTACTACTGGGTCTGACGAGCCCATCTGTGTGACTCGAGGTCAACGGGTGCAAGTTGTCCTAATGAACATTGTCATGATCTGTTAAGTCGTGGCAGGAGGCACAAAGTAACACAGTCAGCTCTTAAATTGCGAAATCACTATGAAATAAATAGTAGTTATGGACTAGCTATCTATACAATACGCTACTTGTACATCTTTATTATTAAACTTGTTGGACCAAAAGAACCAATGAGCCAAGATCAGAAAACCTCTAAGTCACACATGGTATCACAACAACTGCTGAAAGCTTCATCAGCAGTCTGACAAGTGCTGAAGACTTCAAAGCTGAAGATCAAGTGCTGAAGACTTCAACAGCTGAAGAACTAAAGTGCTGAAGTACAACAGTGAAGAACAAAGTACTGAAGCTGAACAGCTGAAGAACGCAAGTACTGAAGCTGAACAGCTGAAGAACACAAGTGCTGAAGCTGAAAGACCAAAGTACTGAAGTACAACAGCTGAAGAGTTTACAAGTGCTGAAGATCAACAACTGATGTACAAAGTCTGAAGACAAAGACTGAAGACATCAGCTGATGATATCTACTAAAGTCATCAACTGATGAAACATCTAAGCTCAAAGTCTGAAGATCAAGTACTAAAGCCTCAGTAGTTTGTCACAACTGCTGAAGAGTACTTCTTCAGTAGTTGTGATATCAGTAGTTTTATATTTCTAGTTTCAGTAGTTTTGTAAAACGACTGAAGAGCTTGTTCTTCAGTCGTTGTAGTTTCAGTAGTTTCTAATCAGTAGTTTTATATTCTGTACTTAACACTTGATATGTTTTCAGTAGTTGTGAATATTTCAGGAGTTGTTAAGACTTAGTTATTTTTGTATAGATCTGCCAGTTGTCACTTTCCGTGATAACAGCAACGATTGCACTCTATATAAGGAGTGTCAAACCTATTGTAATAATTGAATGAATGATTTGAATGATTTGATTAGAATTATTCCATATCTATAAACATTCCATGAATCAGAAACATATTCTATCACTATAAAGTATGTGCTCTTAATGCATACAAACATCGATCTCTTGCTACAATTTGTCTAATTCTGTTCTTATTCGCTGCTTTGAACTCTAATACATCAAACTTGTGATCGCTGATCCTGTCAAATGGTATCAGAGCAAGTTAATCATTGATCGATCTAATAATTGATCATTGAAAATGCTATTCAAGATCTAAGTTGATTGAATTAGCTTTTTGTTTTTGCAAGAAACGGTTATAGAGATTGAATTTTCTGTATTTCTGGTCACTCATCCTGAGATCTTTTCTTGGTTTTCATTGAGTTTGTTGTGGTCTGTGTAAAACTTTTAAAAGCTTGAATTACTTGTTTCTGAACTGAAAATGACTACTCCCTCCAATGATCCTCACAATACTGGTTCCTCAACCAAGCCACCAATGCTGGTTAGGAATGAGTATAACATATGGCAACGACGAATGCTCCATCACTGTCTGTTAACAACGCAGGTTGTTGGACATCAGTGTACATGGTCCACACAAGCCTATGGTGAATAACCCGGAAACCAATCAAATGGTTCCGAAGAGGAGGGAGCAATACTCGATGAGGATAAGAAGTTGCTTGAAATTGATGCAAAAGCCCATGGAATTCTGGCCATGCACTGCCCAATGAAATCTATTCTGGGCTAATGCATCATGAAACTGCCCATGCCCTCTGGAATGCCTTGAAAGAACATTTGGAGGAACAGATGAGGTCTTGGCAATAACAGAGAAATCCTACCCAACAATGAGACATTCTCTCATAGAAAGGGTGAGACACTGACTCAACAATATGAGCGGTTCTCTGTTTGATCTCTGAATAAAAATGGTCAAACTTGAGTACACAAACATTCAGATGAATAACAGATTTCTCAGATCACTGCCTGAGAGATGGGACACATATCTATTGTCCTACGCTCCAGTGCAAGTTTGGACAAACTATCTCACCCAACTCCATGGGAAACTGCTCACGTTTGAGAGAGAGATAGAATAGAAGAGAAAGTTGTCTTCATCTGGAAAGCTCGCTGAAGACTTTGTACCAGGCAACACTGCCTTGGTGGGTCATGAGTCAGAATATGCTTCATCTGAATACCAGTATGATGAGCATATTAATTCTCTTTTAAACACTTTGATTCTGCATTTGTGAGTGTGATGGTCAGTTTACTGGGTGTAATAATGACAATTTATGCTTCATTATGGATGATCTCAAGGGGATTGCTGATGATGACTTAGAAGAGATGGATATTTTGAGCCAAATGGCCTTGATAAATATCAGATCTCAGAAGTTCTACAAAAGAACTGGAAGAAAATTCCCAGGACTCTCTGGCAAAACCAAAGTTGGTTTGACAAGAGCAAGTTAGGTGTCACAAATGCCAAAGGCTTGGACACTTTGCAAGAGAGTGTAGATCAACTGGATCTAACTCCACTGCACCCTTTGTGACTTTTCCTGGCAATAGTCAACAACACAGAGGGCAACATCCTGTCACTTCTAGTCATCATCCTCAACAACAATCTCCGGCATATTTTGTTCCTCAGGGTCAAATGCCATATCCTTACCCTTGTTATTACATGCCATAGTCAAATCAAGTTCAAGTTCCTATGGCACCACAACCTCATGCACTACCAGAACCTCAGCCATCCCAATCTCATCAACAAACTCAACCTCAACAACACAGCTTCTTCACCCCAGGAGTTGTTGACTGGAGCAGTTTACCAGATGACATGTCTGGTCATGAACACTGTTCTCAGGTGCTGGTCAACATGGTGGTGACAGTCCTTTGGGAATCTAGCTCTTATGGCTTTGGAGTCTGCTGATACTTCATTCTCTAATGCCTCTACACCCCAGGTATCACAGGTATCCTCTGAGGCAAAAGCCAAATTATGTTCTAAACATGCATAGCAGCATTTGCTTCCATTAGAGAAGCAAATGTAGCTTTAATTAATAAGAACATTGAGCTAGAAAAATAATTTCAAAAACAAACGAGTTTGAGTCTGTGCTTAAAGATAAAAATGATGAGATTTATAAACTGAAATGCCAAATAATTGATGATAAGGCTAGAGAAGAGGTACTTCTAGAGAAGTACAAAGATCTCAAAGAAACCCTTGCAGTTACCCAGGTAGAGTGTGATAGATGGGTACAATCATGCAAAGGTTTTGAAATGCTTCTTAGTAAGAAATCTGCTTCCAATGTGAAGTTTGGCATTGGTTACAATCACACTGCTCCACCTACAGATTTTACTCCAAGAGCAGAGGTAGAATCTGATGGTGAGAGTGATAACCAATCCATCACATCATGTGATCTACTTTCTGATACAGCACAATCAGAAGTAGCAGACAGCATCAACCCTCTCTGAACCTATCAGCTGATGTTGATGGTTCAAGGCTGACACTCACATGATCAATGAGTTGATCAACTCAGGAGTTAATTCTGAAGGTCCTGAAAGGACTAGAGAGCAGGATTTAACACCTGAAGTTCAACCTCCAACTGCTGTCAGTACTAAGAGAAGAAACTGTCATAGAAAGAGTTTGAAGACTACTCAGAGGCTGTCAAGATAGCAAACAATGCTTCCAAGCATTGAAGAACAAGTCTTCAGTTGCTTCACCCTCTTTAGTTGATCAACCTAAGATGAAGAAGAAACCATGTGAAGTATGTGGTTGTTCAATCATCTTACAGATGATTGTTGGTACAAAAGAGGTTCCAAACTCAAACAAAAAGAAGAAATTAAAGAGAAAATGGTAAAAATGAAAACTGAGTTGAGACCACATTTGTATCAGCAACATCAAAACCTGTAACCTTAAGTCCTCAAAGAAATCCAAAAAGGAAGGGGTTAAACAGGTGACAACTGAGAGTGCTCAGAAGAAGAAGGTCAAAGTCTGAAGATCAAGTACTGAAGCCTCAGTAGTTCGTCACAACTGCTGAAGAGTATCTTCAGTAGTTGTGATATCAGTAGTTTTATATTCTAGTTTCAGTAGTTTTGTAAAACGACTGAAGAGCTTGTTCTTCAGTCGTTGTAGTTTCAGTAGTTTCTAATCAGTAGTTTTATATTCTGTACTTAACACTCTGATATGTTCTCAGTAATTGTGAACATTTCAGTAGTTTGTTAAGACTTAGTTATTTTTGTATTAGATCTGCCAGTTGTCACTTTCCCGTGATAACAACAACGATTGCACTCTATATAAGGAGTGTCAACCTATTGTAATAATTGAATGAATGATTTGAATGATTTGATTAGAATTATTCCATATCTATAAACATTCCATGAATCAGAAACATATTCTCTCGCTATAACCGTATGTGCTCTTAATGCATACAAACATCGATCTCTTGCTACAATTTGTCTAATTCCTGTTCTTATTCCGCTACTTTGAACTCTAATACATCAAACTTGTGATCGCTGATCCTGTCAAAACTGTTTATATTTGAATATCTCTTGAACTCACCAACCATTGTGTTGACATTTTAGTATGCTATTCTCAGGTACTTAGCTTGCTTGCCATAGGAGCACTGCATGGTCCACCGCATTCTATGACACGGTCTTTAAGACAATTTTACCATTTTAATAGTATTGATTTCTCTTTTGGGATTGGCACGTGTTTTGCCACAGATATACTTTTATTACTTTGGGTTATTTTCAAAATGCTTCCGCACTCTTTAATTTATTTACTTTAGATTAATTTCATTTAAGTTATGGCATATAGAGTCGTTCTGAGTAACTATCGACTGTGATCCTAGTTTGTTCACACGCCTCGCGGTAAAACTCCCCAAGTGGATTTGAGGGGTGTGACATAAGGGGTTCATTAGATCGATTATCTCTCCTGGGGAGCTTTGATCCTGTTTGTAAAGAAGAAGGACGGTAGTATGCGGATGTGCATTGACTACCGTGAGCTGAACAAGTTGACGGTGAAGAACCGATACCGCTTATCGAGAATAGATGATTTGTTCGATCAGCTTCAGGGTGCCAGTTGGTTTTCAAGGATAGACCTTCGATCTGGTTACCATCAGTTGAAGGTGAAGGAGCGGATATCCCTAAAACAGCTTTTCACACGCGCTATGGTCACTACGAGTTTCTTGTCATGTCTTTTGGTTTGACGAATGCGCTAGCTGCTTTTATGGATCTGATGAACCGTGTGTGTCGGCCAATGTTGGATAAATCAGTGATTGTGTTTAGTGACGATATCCTGAATAATTCGAGGAGCTAGATAGAACACGCCGGTCACATTCGGGAGGTTTTGGAGACGTTGAGGAAGGAGAAGTTGTACGCCACGTTCTCCAAGTGCGCGTTCTGGTTGCGCGAAGTTCAATTCCTGGGGCATGTGGTGAATCCCAACAGGATTATGGTGGACCTGGCAAAGGTGGAGGCGGTTATGCAATGGAAGTCACCAAAGACGCCATTCGAGATTCGTAGCTTCTTCGGTTTAGCGGGCTACTACAGAAGATTCATCTATACTTTTCAAGATGCTTCTCCACTAACCAAGTTGACCCGGAAGGATGTGAAGTTTGTATGGGGTCAAGCTCAAGAGAAGGCATTCAGAGAATTGAAGGCGAGATTGACTCAAGCTCCTGTTCTGTCATTACCCGATGGAAGTGAAGATCTGGTGGTTTATTCTGATGCTTCTTATTCGGGGTTGGGGTGTGTGTTAATGCAGATAGGAAAGGTTATAGCTTATGCATCCCGACAATTGAAGGTTCATGAGGTCAATTATCCTACTCATGACTTAGAGCTTGTAGTCGTGGTCTTTGCACTAAAGATTTGGAGGCATTATCTTTACAGGACGAAGTGCACCATTTTCACTGACCACAAGAGCTTGAAGTACTTCTTCAAGCAGAAAGATCTGAACATGAAGCAGAGGTGGTGGTTGGAACTTATAAAGGATTATGATTGTGAGATTCATTACCATCCGGGCAAAGCCAACGTGGTGGCTAATGCCCTTAGCCAAATACAGAGGCCCGAGCCGGTTCGGGTGAAAGCGTATCAACTAATCATGACCTCAGACGTGCTGAAGCAGGTCAAGGAGTTTCAAGATGAGGCATTGAAAGAAAACCATCTTAACTCGAAAGAATGAGAGGTCTGGTTGGGGAATTGGGTGGAAACATACTTGGTGTTAAAACTGATTTGGATAGGTGTGGATTTCTCATTTTGGGGATCTATGGGTGAAGATCATGGATGAGGCTCATAAGACTCGATACTCCATTCATCCTGGTGCCACAAAGATGTATCAAGACATGAACAAGGATTATTGGTGGCCGGTATGAAACGTGACGTGGTGGAGTATGTGAGTAAATGCCTTACCTATCTACAGGTGAAGGCCGAGCATCAAAAGCCGTATGGGAAGATCCAACCTTTGGAAATACCGGAATGGAAATGGGGGCACATCACTATGGATTTTATTATGAAGCTACCGCATACTCCGAAAGGGTACGATGCTATATGGGTGATTGTTGACCGTTTGACGAAGAGTGCTCACTTCCTACCCATCGCGAGAGATATTCATGAGAGGTTAGTGGATCTCTTCATCAGAGAGATTGTAACTCGTCATGGTGTGCCGGTGTCTATTGTGTCTCATCATGACACCCGGTTTACCTCCAAATTTTGGAAGAAATTCCATGATGCTATGGGACGAGGTTACATATTAGCATGGCTTATCATCCCCAAACTGATGGTCAGTCAGAAAGGACCATTCAAACATTGGAAGACAAGCTTCGGGCATGTGTGATTGATTTTGGGGGAAGTTGGGATAACCACCTACCTTTAGCTGAATTCTTATACAACAACAGTTATCATGCCAGCATTGGTATGCCACCCTACGAGATGCTATATGGTAGGAGATGCAGAACACCCATCTGTTGGGGTGATATTGGTCAGAAAGAATTAGGAAGCGTCGAGGTAATCGAGGCTACGACTTAGAAGCTTGAAAAGATCAAGGCCTTCATGAAGGCATCCAAAGATAGACAGAAGTCGTATGCTGATAAATGACGCAGATCTATTGAGTTCCAGGTGGGTGATCGGGTTATGTTGAAGGTCTCACCATGGAAGGGTATTATTTGATTCAGAAAGCGGGGCAAGTTGAGCCCAAGGTATATAGGCCCTTTCCGAATCATTGCTCGAGTAGGAAAGGTGGCCTATAGATTGGAGTTACCCGATGAGCTAAGTGGAATTCACCCGACATTCCATGTATCTCATCTGAGAAAGTGCTTGGTAGATGAAGATATGACTGTTCCACTGGAAGACATCAAAATAGACGAACAGCTCAATTATGTGGAGCAGCCAGTGGCAATCATTGATCAAAAAGAGAAAAGGCTGAGGAATAAAGTGGTTCCTCTTGTGCGGGTACAGTGAAAGCACAGGAAGGGATCCGAGTCAACGTGGAAGACTGAGGAAGAAATGATACAGCATTATCCACGTTTGTTCGAGGAATAACAGGTTTCGGGGACGAAACCTATTTAAGGGGGGTGGACTTGTAACGCCCGGTTATTTATCTATTTTGAAGCCGACCAAAAAAAGAAAGAAATAAAGTCCTAAGTCGAGGGACCAAACTCGCCAACAAAGAAAGACGGGCGAGTGGGGGTATATAAAGTGAGAGGCAGCCCTTACCCTCTCCCTACACCCACATTTTTAGCCATCAAAGAAGGGAAGAGAGAAAGAAGAGAAAAATGGGGGAAAAGGTTGGTTCAAGTAGATTCAAGCGGGCAAAATCGTCGTGTAGCAAGCCAAACCGAAGCTCTACTTCTGGGTGTCATTTGTGTGAGTTCTAGGACCCCACTTTTACTTGTTTTCAAATGATTTTAGGGCTGGAAAGCATAGAAAACCCGTTTTTTGGATGTGTATGTGTTTGACCCATTTCGGTGTGTTGCGTGTAATGCATTTAGAGGTTGTTTCCGGGCTTCTGTGTGCTTGAATGGTGTTGGGGTATGCATTCCTAAGGTCTAGGATGGTTGATTTAGGCTTTGAATGGGTTTAGATGAGTTTGGAGGTCGAAAAGGGTAGTTTGCGTTCGGCTGGAACAGCATTCTGCATCAGCTAGGGCTAGGCGACCGACTGGAGTGCGATTGGAGGCCATACGGCCGAATGGGGGCGATTGGGGTTCATTCGCACTATTGAGGGTCCATTCGCACGATTGGGGCCAGTCGCATGGAGGTCATGCGACTAAGGGTCCAGTCGCATAAGTGGTCATCTGTATTAGTCCATTCGCACGATGGGGTTTCATCCGCATTAGTTCATTCGCATGATGTTCAGTCGCATGGAGGCCATGCGACTAAAGGGTGTCCATACCCCGGATGGGGTTGTTTCTCCCGAGCAGAATGGTAGTTTAAATTCTGAGTTTCGGGGGAAGTGCAGATGTAAGTTTTGATGTAAAGGTTCCCGTAAGAGCATGTAATAGGACGATTGTGGCCTTAGAGAGCATGTTCGGCATGATGATGATGATGTTGCATGATTATCCATGTTATGCATGTATGATGTTGCCCTGTATGTTGTTTGATTGTGTATGTTATGTTCCCTATTATGATGTATGTTTATCTTTCCTTGGCTTTACGTGTCATGTTAATGAAAATGAAGTATTATGTAACGTAAAGTGAAAGATAAGAAATGAGGAACGTAAAGTAAGAATGCATGCATTAACGAGTGATGAAAGTAAAGAAAGTCTTGCATGCATGATATGCACATCGGGGTGTTTCTTTGTGATTAACCATTTCCGTAGAACTATTGCTGCATACCTTAGGTACTGTGACCATGAGGTGTGATGCACCGTTACAGAAGGTCTACGATAGGCCTAGGTCCAGAACCATGAATAGAAAGGTATCGCATATGGCAATGGTACACCTACATTCATACCTTAGGTACTGTGACCACGAGGTGCGATGCACCATTATAGAAGGTCTATGATAGGCCTAGGTCCAGAACCATGAACAGAAAGGTATTGCATAGTACACCTAAACTTTACCCTAGGTACTGTGACCACGAAGTGCGATGCACCGTTATAGAAGGTCTATAATAGGCCTAGGTTCAATACCATGAACAGAAGGGTAAGGTTTATGGTTGTTGGAAAAGGAAAGTAAAGAATGAAGTATGAAATATCAAAGAAGATAATAATGATATTATCTATGTGTACGTACGATGTATGATCGCATGAACGTAAAGAATGGTTTTAATGAAAGTAAAGTATGTTTTATTATAAAACTAGAGCTCACTCAACAACGTTGACTTTTTATGTGTTTCCAATTGGCAGGTAATGATTGCTGAGGATGGCACGGGCAGCTACTTAGCTCTTTTTAGATGGCATCCATTTATTTAATGCTTTTGTGATATAATGCAACAATGTATTTTGTAACCGATTGACGATGTATTATTTGGCAAAAGTTTTTCTAATGAAATGCGATGTCATTTTTGAATGTTTCCACTGTAATATTTTAGTGAGATAAATGAAAATGTATATTTCAGGTGCGATGATCGACCAACTGTAAGCGTCCCGGGAACGGGGCCTTACACCCAAGCTTAATTCGGTTGATAACAATGAATTGGGGTTCAATTTTGATTTGAATCGATCTAAGGTTTACGAGAATTGGGGGTTTTGTTTAAGAAACATTTAAAAGATTTTAAAGCGGGTTGTAAACAGATCTAGGGTGTTGGCCCGCCGGTTAAAACATTACACCCATACACAGGGGACTCGGGTTCGAAAACGGGCACCCTCAAGTAATTTTTTAAAACCTTTTTGGCTTTAATTTTATTTTGACAAATTTATAATTAATATAAAAATAACTTTTATAAACTTCAAATATTTTTAAAGTCATCTAAAATTTTCTTATAAATTTATTCTTGTAAAACATTTCATTTTTATTATAAAAATTATTTACAAATGTTTAAAATAAATATTTTTATAAAAATAGATGTATATGATAATTTAAATAATTAAATTATTATTAGACTTATGTTTTTTTGATTATAGATCTATATTGATAATTATAGTATTCAAATCTATTTTATAACTAAATACGCAAGTTATTTACAAAGGATTTAATCACTTTAAAATCTTATAATTGGTACCTTCTTTTATCAAACAAAATATAAATAAGAGTTCCCTATTTTTATTTATAAAAACCCCCAAATTCTAATACCCTAGTTCACCTGAAATCGTTAATCTTATTAACCTAATCTTGTAAATATATACATATTTAGGTACCTTGTGAAAGACTACGTTGGAACGTTGCTTATTATTCTTATCAATCGTCATTTTTTTATACTTACTTGCCAAGTGAGTTTTCCATGTGAGTTCATCATGTCCCTTTTTACTTTATTTCACACCTTTTGGGGTGAAACATGTTAACCTTATAAACTTACACTTGTAAACATCTTGATACTTGTAAATGCACATGCATTCATCTTTACTTTTTGTCATGGTTATTGCATTATTTTGAGTGTTATATGAGATACATTATATGTTGACAATCATTAACTATTGCTAGCCTAGCGACGTCATAGATCTATGGGCCTGACAAGCCTATTTGGTGCTAAAGCCGATGTATTCCCGCTCCTGATGACGTATGACTTGTTCATCATAGGAACCAAGTACACTTAGCCAATCGTATAAACTTGTAAACTTGTAATCAATCGAGGTTTAATTGTAGCTATATGTGTTCTATAAACTTGCATAACTCATAACATATGACCATGAATTGCTACTTGCAATCTTTTGATATATTTTGCATATTAAACCCTTGGAAACTCACCAACTTCATAGTTGACCTTTTATTTTTAACATGTTTCAGGAAACGCGCATGTTTGAAGTCATATTTTGAAGCCATATTTTGAAGCTTGCAATAAACTAGGATTTGGACCTAGTTAAAAGAATAAAGTACTTAAATTATGTTTTGTTATGTTTTGAACTATTTCATGATTGAGACATATGGTTGTATTTTCATTTGAAACTTATAATAATAATATTTTCATTTAAAGATAGCGTTATGTGGTTGTGAACAATCTAACCCTCACATCTCGATGATCCGCCGTCAAGGTTGGGTGTGACACTATAAGTAGAAACTTTTATGTATGATTGTTGGAATTATGATGAATTGATGATGATTATCATGATTTGATGAATGATATGAACTTGATTAGGTATAAAGTTGATGAGTTCATGAATGAATTGGATGTTAGGTTGATTTTGGGTGTTACTTTCCCAAAAGAGAACTTTATTTTTGTAGATCAATAGATATTATGAATTATGAATTGGGCATGTTCATGATGTTAGGATCATGTTAGAATGTATATTGATGATGTCTAATATGGGAGAATGTGTGATTGAGTTGTATGTATAATGGTTGATCATTTAGAAAATTAAGTTATTTGGTTGTACATGATGATAGATTATGTTAGGAGGTTATGGAACCATGTTTGCGATTGTGATAACTCATTGTTGTTATGTTGGTTGTTATGAATTTTGTTGATTATGTGATTATGATTGTTATACATGTGTGCGAATCTGAGGCCCCTACTTAGTAGGATTGGCATGCTTTAGGATGTGAAGTCGTGAGTGGATTCACATAGCATGTAGTGGATAATTAGACTTCATATATGAATTATTAGTTGTGATGTATTTACATTTGTGTTGAGCATGTAGATTGTTTGAGATTTGCATGAATTGTAGATAATCTAATGTAGTATGATGACATTGGTAGAACTTTGATTGATGAGGTGATACACGTGAATAACTTGTATTATATTCATGTATGATAAGTCGATATGCTTGGTTAAACGAGAATTCTATTATTATGTCATCAACAGGTCAATGGGTCAACTAGGTTAAATGAGTCTTGTTATTCGAAAATTTGGGTCAACGTGTATATTGAGCAACTAGCGTTGTTAAGTTTTCTGTGTACATGTACTATGTGCTTGAATGTTCTAGGTAACCTTTGAAGGGTTGTCCTTCCGTCTGTTGTTAGCTTTTGTTATCGTTCATTTGCACACCACGTGAATTCATGCCCCACACTTTTATACACTCTCTTTTGGGGGAGATAGCATACTCCTTTTATAAATGCTTTATTATTATTTTAAGTTGTGTATAGTGTAACATAGTGTGTTATACCTTGAAAGCCATCGTTAATAATAGTAACTAGCGGGAAATCTTGGGTAGTACTACGGGGTTTGACAAGCCAATCTGTGCGACTCGAGGTCAACGGGTAAAATATTGTCCTAACACAAAACATCGGCATGACCTGTTAAGTCATGATGGGAGGCAACAAACTCAACACAGTCAGCTTCGATCGTGAAATCACTATAGTTATTACTCATGAATATAGACTAGCTATCTATTTCAATGCACTTCTTATGTTATACAATTATTATTGTTATGTTAAACGCAAACTATTGAATTCACCAACCATTGTGTTGACACTTTTAGTATGTTATTCTCTGGTTGTTAACTCAGGTTGCCAATAGGAGCACATCACATGTCATGCATGCATTCTAAGAGTTCATATTAAGACATAACACTTGGTTTTTACTATTGAGTTTAAATATTGGGTTGGTGCTTGTTTAGTCAAATTGCATTATATATACTTTGGGTTTGTCTTACTTACAAAAATGCTTTCGCATAGTTTTAAAGTTTGGATTTTGGTTGGTTTTATTTTAATTGTGGCATATAGTGTCATTCTAAGTAACTAGTGATTGTGATCCTAGTTTGTTCACTCGCCTCGCGGTAAAACCCTGCATGTGGATTTTGAGGGGGTGACAATACGTGCAGGTAGCCTCACATCTCCATCTCATTAAGACGAATATAAGTAAAGGTGGATAAAAGCTCCACCATTAACTCTCGGTAAGAAGGTAAGAATGTGATCTTAAACAAACGACTCCATGGTGTATTGTCTCCGATATTATCAGCAAGTCTATCACGCTCACTGAGCTCGGCCATCACCTCCCAATCGACTGGTTTTTGATGACTGGTCTTTATATGTACGAATTTTGAGCACTTCGCGTGCTCAATGGACTCGAGCTCAAACTGTAGCCAGGATGATCGATAATAACGTCAACAACATCAGCCTCAATCTCTGAATCAGAAGACATATTTGCATAAGAAAACAAATACAAATATGATAGTTTTGAAACGAATACAACGCGTATAGTCATTCCGCACTAGTCACCCCCACCCCTATACGCGTCGTATAGCCATATACGCTTTGTATAAGGGCCCCACGTATAGCCTGTTCTCACGTATTGCCCACCCACCCCCTATACACAACGTATAGGGCTATACGCGGCGTATAGGGCTCAACCTCTTCACCTCTTCCTCTTTTGCTATACGCCACCCATACCCCATATATAGGGCTATACGCCGAGTATAGTTCCTCAACATATGAGCTATACGACGTGTATAGCCCTATACGCGGGTCTGTAGCGGCATATAGTTCATATGAGCAGTTTTTAAATCTACGATTATATCACATAAAACGCTATTTTAACGTTTAAATTAGTCAACGATTAGCATAATAAAGATGTAGGAACAATAATACATACCTGGATGTAGAAAAATCGACGAACAATGCGTGTAGTATCAGCTTATACGAGAGAGTTTTTGGCCTTGAAAGTGTGTGGTAGGGACAAAATGCGAAAAACCCAAATATACTAGTGCGAAGAGCTATACGCTGCTTATGGACCCATACGCGGCATATAGGTACGAAATTTGAATTTTGAATTTTGAATTTTGAATTTTGAATTTTGAATTTTGAATTTTGAATTTTGAATTTTGAATTTTGAATTTTGAATTATATTTTTTGAAAATTTGAATTATTTGAAAAGGCTATAAGCAGCGTATAGTGTTATACGACATGTATAACCTCCACGACAACTGTTGTTGTGACATGAAATGTTTGGCATTTTTGGGGAGTCCTATACGCCGCGTATGGACCCATACGCTACGTATAGGTGGGCGTCGATTTATTCATATGTGTCTTTTTATTAGTTTCTTTCAAAATTGCTAATATATATCAAAAAGTTTTAAAATGAAAAAAAGTCTGTTCAGAAAATTTTTTTAATAGAATAACCCCATATCCCAAAAATTAAATAAAACAATAGTAATGGTCAGTTCAATTTATACGATTGGTTCCTAAGCTCCATACCATTAAGTACAAACCGATAATTCTGGTGTTACAAATGGTAAACGAAAAATCGAAACTTGTTAAATTTTAAAGCATGCAGCTGAGAGACCATCTGCATCCATTAAGATGGTTTGATCGTTTTAAATGAATTACGTATATATACAACCCTTAAATCACAGCACAAGTATCAACATACTTGGCATATAGTTCTTTTCTCAAGAAAACAATCATGAAATAAATAATTAACAAAATTAATTTATACAAATTTCTAAGCATGTGTTCTAAAAACAGGAAATAACTATTAACGACAATACACATGGTCAATAGTTATTAACCATACACAAAGTGACAACCGAAAACCACAAAATTTATAACGTGAGAATGGAATTTGAAAATGTTATATTATAAATAAATAAAAATGCAAACAGTATATGACTATATGGTGCTAATTACAAAACAAACACCGAATCGAATTTGTCACATGCTTTATAATTTAGCTTCCCCACAAAAGGTTAAGGACTGTTTAATCATATTATTAGGCTTAAAATGATCATTAAATAATCTAGATACCTTAATTAACTGTATAATAATACAATATATTTAATACAAAACCCACTGTGCCGTCAAACAATCGATTGACCTATGCTTTGATGATGAGCAATGTTGTATATTATTAGTAAATTTTTATTGTGTTATAGGTAACTTTGCATAATAATAATCAATTTTTAAAAATATTTTAATTGAGTTACTTAAGTTTTAAAAATGTTATAGTTAAATCATTCATTTTTATTTATTATTTAAATTGAAGGTTTTAAAATGTTTTTTCTGTATTTTTTTTCTTTTTGTGTCAGTTAGAAAAATATATTTTTCCTTTTTTATGCAAACGTGGAGTGGTGACTTAGATTTTAAGTATTTTTATATTTTGTAAATATAATTAACATGTTTTTTTAATTTTTTATTGTAATTACATATATTAAAAGTCCCGACCCCACATATTTTTCTCTTTCTATCTTAACTTGAAAATAAACCCCGATAATGACTCGGTTTGATGGTTTAATGATCCGATTTAAACAAAATATATATGAGTAACCTAATTGAACACGTAAAATTTAGTTACTATTTTATGACATTTTATCTTATTTTATAATCATACGCTATTCAATTACACCATATATATGTGTTTGGGCGTTAGCCGTTTACACTTATAAACAATTGACGAGACACAATGGAACAACTTTTGTATCCATTGATCTATTGATTATTAAAGTTGTTATTGGTTATATACCTTTTGTAATGATAAATGTTTAACGGCCAACTTTTTCCTACGAAACATTACAGATCGTATAAATGTTATTGAGATGCCATGCTACACGTTCATCTGCCAATATTGTTGTCATGTCACCACATTGAAAGAAAACCTTGGTGTTATGTCTATTACACGTGATATGATCTTCTTAAATAGTTTATATATAAAGAGCATGTGATACAGCCATTAATTGAAAGTATATATTAAGAAGATTCCCCTACGATGAGAAAGCACAACTCAAGAATAACTATTTTTACCTCTTGTTTCATTTGATCACTTAACAAAACCGATTAATATTTTCTGCTTAATTCATAGAAGCTTATAGGATTGTTTTGTTTACGTGAGCAGCATAAACTTGTCGTGAGATCACCATCTTGAATTGATTCCCTCAAACACGCTTAACTATTTGGGTATTTTTTATGTATTAGGCCATGTTTGGCAAATCAATTTTTTGATTAATTTTTGAATTATTAACTTTTAAAAAGTTAATAAGTTAATAAATATGTTTGGCAAGAACTTAAAAAATTGATTTTAAAGGGTTAATAATTAATTTTAGAAGTTAATAGGATTAACTTTTAAAAAGTAACTTTTCAAAAATTACTGTTTTAAAAAATAAGTAATCCCAAACATGAGCATAGTATCTATTCTTTAAACCGTTAACATGAGATTTTACTCACGTATCATCTCATTTTCTCCTTGTGATCAATAATAATTCCAAGTAATCAAAAACCATCATGAAAACTTTTGTTAACACATTATGTAGTTTTGGTATTTTTGTATGATATTTGGATAAAAATTTTGAATCATGTTAATATTATATTCAGGTTAAAGTACTTCATGGGAACCAAATCAATAATCGAAAATACATAAAGAAATAAAGTATAACAAGAACAAGAATGTATTTTCTTTGAAAAAAATCTAAACTCATAGAACATGTTACGCAATGAACATGGTTAATGAATATGATTGTAACTTGTTCAGTGGTTACTCTTATAGACTGGAAATTGATTATTGTGGTGTATGTTGAATGCAATGAACATTGTTAATGAATATGATTGTGGTCATCATACACACGTGCGAATCTGAGGCCCCTACTTAGTAGGATTGGCAGGGTTTAGGGTGTGAAGTCGTGAGTGGCTTCACATGGCATGTAGTGCATGATTTGATCTTTGTGTGGCATGTTAGTTATGTTATAACTAGTTGGCATGTTAATGTTTAGATTCGCATGACTTGTATGATACTTGGTAGTATGATAATCTAATAATACACCTGGATAATGTAGCATACATGTGATCCATTTGAATGTTAACCATGTTTGATGTATGGGTATGCTTGCTTAAATGGTTTACAACACATAATGCCGCCAACGGGTCAACTGAGTCAAACGCATCTGTGTTCTGAAACCTTGAGTTCTTTAATTGTAGAGCACTTAGGGTTTTCCTTAGAATTTCTGTGTATGTGTACTTATGTACTTGTGTGTTCTATGTAACCTCTGAAGGTTGTCTTTCCACTTGTCCTTGTCAAGTTAATCTTTAAGTATCTATACGCATACTAGGTGAGTTCATGCCCCACTCTTTACTTAATCTCTTTTGGGGGAGATAGCAAATTGGTAACTACAAACGTTTTATATATTCAAGTTGTGCATAATATTAATATAGTGTTGTTATCATGGAAAAGTCCTCACACTTTCGAATTGTTAATATTGAATAGCGGGGAAATTTGGGTAGTACTACTGGGTCTAACGAGCCCCACCTGTGTGACTCGAGGTCAACGGGTGCAATTTGTCCTAATGAACATTATCATGATCTGATAAGTCGTGACAGGAGGCAACAACGTATCACAGTAAGCTTTAATTGCGAAATCACTATGAGTTAATATTATTGTTAATAGACTAGCTATCTGTTACAATGCACTACTTTTATATCTCAATTATTAAACTGCTTATGTTTGAATATCAACTCTTGAACTCACCAACTATTATGTTGACATTTTAGAATGTTATTCTCAGGTCATTAACTTGCTTGCCTTTAGGAGCACTACACGGATTCATCTTGCATTCTAAGACTTGGTCTTAAAGACATCTTTATTGTTTATAATGATTAATGTTTACTCATTGGGTTGGCGTATGTTTTGCCATAGTATGCATTAATATTCTTTGGGTTTGTTTTACAAAATGCTTCCGCACAGTTTCAAGTTTAAACTTTGGTTGATTTTATTTTAATGTTGGCATCTAGTGTCATTCTGAGTAACTATTGACTGTGATCCTCATTTGTTTACCGCCTCGTGGTAAAATTCGCCACGTGGATTTTGAGGGTGTAACATATATGTATGTATATATATATGTTATATATATGTGTGTATATATATATATGTATATATGTATATATATATATGTATATATATGTATATATATATATATATATATGTATATATATATGCATATATATGTATATATATATATATATATGTATATATATAAGGGGAGGGTTCAAATGAGAACCACCTTTTTTGTGAGAACTCTAGAAACGAATCTCAACCATTTATTTTTTATCACATGAAAATCACATGTCATTTCCCCTTTTTTTAAACGTTCGTAACTTTTTTTCACAACATCATTTTTTCAAAAACAATTCACCATAAAATTCAGTATTTTTTATCTTTCCAACGCCTACCATATTGATATACTTTTCTAAAAAATATCGTACATCTATTGTTTACATATGTGTAAATCAAGTTATACAGATGTGTAGTACTGGATTTACATATGTTTAAATCCGATATTACACATGTGTAAAACGAATTTCATTAAAAAAAGGGATTTTTTTATTCTTTATAAATTTTTTTATATTTTTTTATGAAAGAGGGAAAGTTGGGGAATATTTTTGTGTTTTTATTTTTATGTTATTTTTTATTTATAAAATTTTTAATATGTTTTTGTTAATTACAATTTTGCCATTGAGAACTAGTGGTTGAGATTGGTTCTAGAGTTTTCACAAAAAAAACTAGTTATCATTTAATCCCTCTCCTATATATATATACATATATATATAGATTATAGATACATATATATATATATAGATACATATATATATATACAGATACATACATATATATATATAATATATATATACATATATATATACATATATATATATATAATATATATATACATATATATATACATATGTATATATATACATATATATATATATGTATATATATGTATACATATATATACATATATATGTATATATATACATATAACATATATATGTATATATATGTGTGTATATATATATGTATATATATATATAAATGAAAATCATGAAAACTAGAAGATACATATATGTAAGTACGCAGTGGCGGAACCAGAAATTTTTGTTAATGGACTCACTATATTTTGATGTTCGGATATCTATTAGGTTGAATAATAAATTTCCGGGTTGGGTCAACTCGTTTAAGGATTATCTGGGCCGGGTCAACTAGTTTAAAGATTTTTTGTGTTGGTTCAACTCATTATGGATTTTTAAGGTCCGGTCGATTTATATCCAAAAAATGCAACCATTCTCAAAACATATGAGACTCGGATTTAGTACATGATTTAATAATTTTAATGGACATGTTTCAAACTTAATTTCACACAAAATTCACAAGCCTAATGGATACTTATCTATTTTTAAAATTTTGCATATTTTCCTGGTTTCATTCATTTCCAATTCTCATATTCTCCTAGTTTTGTTCATCCAAACTTACACTCTAATTCGCATTATTGTAGGGTTAATATTATAAGGCCTTACCACACTTTTTTATGTTTCTCTTTCTAAAACCACAGAGTATATCACATGGAGAGAAGCCTTCTGCCTTCGTACATATTAACAAAGTTAACAATCAAGAGCCTACTTGTAAAAACAAAATGCTAGTTCTGATTCCAACAACATGCACATATCTTATAAATAAAATGCAAAGACATCTTACTCTAAACTATCTATATCCAAATTAAGACTGTAAACTATAAATTTCTACAGAAGCTAAAAATCATACCTTTAGTAGATTGAATAAAGTTACCTTAGAATTTGGAAAAGTCCAAACCGCAAATCACAAACTAACTTGATTATTCTCAAATGGACTTTAGATCCATGAAGAAACGTAAAAAAAGCCATGTGTAATCTTAGAGTTGGATAAAAGTAGATCTAGTGGCAAAATCGATTAGGGTGGCTGGGTGAGGTCGCCTGCCTGGTGTCATGGAGGAGCCGAGTGAGGGAGGTTTTGGACAGGGGGAGGGTTCGATCGAGTCAGGGAGGAGTGATGAAGGGAGAATGTTGGGTTAGGGTAAAACTAAAGGTATTAGATTTAAGGGCAAGAATGTAATTTTACATGATTGAAGGATTGTTAAAAAATAAGTCACAAGAATCGAACTCATGACCTATCTAAACGTTGGGCACGCGCGCTACAAGAGAATACTAGTAGACCAAGAACAGTTCATTGTTCATAAACTGATATCAATAATACTAGGGATCACTTTCAGAGAAAACTATTCACACGCAGTTTCGGTATTACGGTCTACTACTAGCTCAAAAATCAATGGGGTCACTTGACCCCGTTCCCCGAAGGGTAGTTCTGACCCTGTAAGTACGTATTACAAAGGGTACAACTAAGAGTTACGTACATATACGGGTCATGTATATGTAAGTACGTGCTACCAATTGTACAAATTACAGTTACGTACATGTAGCTCCTTCAAGTTACGTACATGGTTTTCACGGTTTTTAATTATATATATAGTTTAAACGATTTTTAATTATAAACGTGGTTTTCATTTGATGATCCCCTATGTGTAAGTATGTATGTATATATATATATATATATATATATATATATATATATATATATATATATATATATATATATATGTAACACCCGGTTATTTTAAAAAAAAAACAAGACATGAAGAATAAAAGAAAGAAAAGCAATAAAGTCCAAGTGGAGGGACTAAAAGTGTCCAAAAGGACAAATCTTTCAAAAGTTGGTGTAAAGGTGGGCATGGCCGCCCACCCTCACTTCACATCACCATTTTCTTCGGTTTTAAAGAGAGAGAGCAAAGGAACTCTCGGCTGAAGAAAAAGAAGAAGAAGAGAAGTCGAATTCAAGGTAAGAATTCGTGGTTTTTAAATGTTTATGACGGGTTTTATCCCGGTTATATGCTTATGTGCTTATGTGTTTGTGTATGTGCTCGGGTGTGGGTGTTTGGTGTTGTTTTTAGGTGTTTGAACACAATTGCAAGCGGGTTAGAAAGGATGAAACACCCAAGTTGTATGAGGTGAGTTCTAGACCCCCGGTTTTTACTTGTTTTAAACTATCTTTGGGGCTGAAAATGTATTAAAATGATTTTACAAAGTTTATGTATGCTTACTCGTATGTAGTGTGCATGATTAGATGTTGATTCTTGAATGTTTATAGGTTATTCATGTTTAGAATAGCCATGTTAAGCTTAGAACATATGGGTTTGATGATTGGGTTTGAAAACAAACTAGAATCATGTTACATAGAGGGTCCATGCTCCTAGATAAGGCTCATGCGCCTGAAAATGCCTTAGAAAGATTTAAGTGTAATCCATGTGCCTGAACAGTAGTCTATTCGCCTAAGATTACCTTAGAAATGTTTAAGTATAGCCCATGCGCCTGAACAGTGGTCCATGCGCCTAGAAATATTAGTCGGACGACTAAGTATAGGGCCATGAGCCCAATAGTGCCCATGCGCCCAAGTGGCTCATACGCCTAAGTGTTCATACACACGAATAGTGCCCATGCGCCTGAATAGTTCATGCGCCTAAGTGATAAAATGATTAAGTGTTGCCTGATGCGCCTATATAGTGACAAAGCGCCCAAACAGGGCTCATGCGCCTGAATAGTGCCAAAGCGCCTAAGCACTTAGAAATTTTTACAGAATTTTTAGGAGTGTGTGCTTTTAAGGTTTTGACCGAGGTTTGACTGGGGCTTATTTATGATGATGTTTCATGCATGGTTATGATTGATTTTTATTATTATTATTGATAATATTATTATTACTTATAGTATGTGACTTTACGTGGTATGTTTATTATCGTAACGTAAAGTATATCGTAATAATAAAGTAAAAGAGCAATAAAGAAAAGAAAATGAACATTAATGAAAATGTAAACAAGTCTTGCAAGCTTACAGGAGGTACACGACCATGTTGTCGTCAGCTCAACTGTGTTGCGGGTTAGCTACCCTATTATGCACACAGGGCCAATAAATTGAAATTGGCAAGACCTTTGTAGCGTGTCCTGGGTGATTGGGTCGCCCTTGTACATAGTACACCGAACCCTTTTGAGGGATACAATTGACCCTTTTAAGGGATATAGTTGATCCTTTCGAGGGATATAGATGGCCCATCACCCGTTTTCCATCGCGCATACAGTTGGGGTATTGCTCATTGGTCCATACAGGAAGTGAAAGATAAAGATAAAAGTTTACAGTACAGACAAGGCATACAGTAAAGAGAACGAACAGTATTTGTTCATATAGTTAATGTGTGCTCACATATACAGTACAGATTTGTATCTTACAGAAAAGAGTATTTTCATATACATCATATAGAAAGTATATTATTACTCTTAAAACTATAATTTACTCAGCAACGCTGACTTTTATACATTTTCAGTTGGCAGGTAATTATTGCTGAGGATGGCACAGGGGTGAAGCTACTCGGCAGAAAAGACTGACATCCATTCGTACTTTTGTTGCTGTTGTTTTGTAATGCAGTAAAACAATTTTTTTGTAACAGTAAAATATCATGTATTGCTTAACAACAGTGTTCTAATTAAATGAATGGTTTTTCATGATTTATTTTCGCTGCTTAAGTTTGTATATTATAAGGTTTAATGTTTTAGTTGCTGTGATTGACCAACTGTGAGGTCCTACAATATATATATGTTAAAAACTCAAATAAGATAAAAATCATAAAGTAATAAATAGATATAAACAAGTGTTGTTAAAGAGAAATAAGAACAATTATATAACCTTGAAGTTAAATCATAAAGTATTATATATAAACGATGAATTAAGTTTAGATTTATGAATATAAATTAACTAAAAATGATTTGTTAAACTAACAAATCAGAAAAGAAAGATGAAGATAGACAATAAATTGAAGATATCATTTGCACTTCGACTTCATTTATCATAACGATAAAAACTAGCATAACGAGCTTTTTACATATGATACATGAAAAGGTAACCTAATTCAACTTTAATGATATCAAGACATAGGCGGCAATGTACCCGTGGGTACCTGCACTACCCTCACTTGCCTCCCACAACTGCCCATGTGCTCGCTTTTATGCTACCTCGTCGATCATCAACCAATGGTAACAACCAATCACCATCGCTAGCCACCAATCAATGAAGAAAAATTCAAATAAGTTTAAATTATCTTTTTTTCTTGTCGTTGTTACATATATCATATTATCAAAATCATTAAACAAACACACGCTAGTGATTTGTAAACATAATTCTAATTATCATAATAGGGAAAAAACACAATATTTAACACAAACCTAAATCTCCCATTTTGATGATCATATGCTAGTGAATATAAGTGTGATCGAAATTTCCGGTTTTAATGATCAACATGTTAATGATCTCCAACTTTGATGAATAGCAATTCCCAAATCTGCAGCAACGATCTTTTTCTTTGAAGAGCTCTTTAGAATTTGGAAGGTTGATTTCATTTTCTTCGTGAGTTTCAAACACAATGGGCTTGGAGTTGGGTTGTTTGGGCCTTGACTATTGGCCCTTGAATGCCTTTGAAAAACTCTTTGGATGCCTCTAAATTTTTAATAGAAATCGTTATATATTTAGTAAAAGTATAAAGCCCATTTTCTATTGAGTAGCACCAATGTCACACTATCATCAGCGATCACAAACAATGAATAAACTCGCCTTAGAAAAGAGAAAAAAAATAAAACCAAACGAAAATAGACATAAAAACGTTAAACCACACACGCGAAACATAAAAACATAATAAAAATATAACTAAGTCGATCTAGCACCCGCACATTGCAATGGGGTCGTTAAACGGGAAAAAAAGTGTAATAACGTTGACTGATAGACACACGTTACGACGCGTAACACTCAAAATTTAGACCAGAATGTAAAACGAAAATTTTGTAAAAGATGAAAAATATAGTGGAACAAAGTTAAAAGTAAAAAGTTGTATGGTTAAATTCCAAAAAATATAAAAGTATTGAGATTAAAATAAAATTTTAAAAAGTTAAATAGGTTGTACTATATGCATAAAGATATATACATAGATGTTGGTAATTAGAATATATATAGTTACTATAGATGGTGAATTCACAAATCTTATATAACTTAGAGACGGAAAAAACATTTAACTCATTTTTGAATATTCAAATAAATTTTCTTGTCATATGTTTCTTGTATCAGGCTAAATGATTCGACCAGTCTAGTTATATAGTGAATTGATAAAATGACACATGTTATTACTAATACTTTCATAAAAAACGTCATGATAAAATTGAAGAGATAAAATTTCTTGGCATCCGTTTCTTGTATCGGGCTAAATCATTCGATCGTTCTAGTTAGTGAATCGATAAGATGACCTGTATACTTTTATAAAAATGTCATGAGAAGATTGACGTAGGCATGGTGGTATTATTTGTAGACATGGATATCAACAAATTTGACTTGTAGTTGTTCTGATCTCTTTTTTTCTCTTCTTATTCTTTTGTTTTTTATTTTAAATTTCAATTTAACTTTTAAAAATCCTTTTTTTTCTTATTTATTTTAACCCTGTAAATTATATATTATTAAATTAAAATGTATTTTCAGATATAGCTTAATTAAAAATAAGAAATAATTTCTATTATTATTATTATTATTATTATTATTATTATTATTATTATTATTATTATTGTTATTATTATTATCATTATTATTATTAATTTCTTATTATTTTTTAATTAATTTACTCTTTAATATAATTTACTATTATATCTTGTAATATTAGGTTTATTTTGTTTACTATTCATTTTGTATGTCTTACTTTAAAAATTAAATCATGCTAAAAACTAATGATTGAACTTCCATTCACATACTACAACCGTAAACTTAGTTACTTACTATCTTGTAACTCCTTGCGATAATTGCAGTTTTAGACAATGTTTTTAGAACCGAATCGGACGATGAATCGATTGTCTTACTGGTTCACTGGCTGAACTGGTCGGACCGGTCGAACCGAATTTATAAACCGGTAACATTATTTTTTATATAAATATAAAACACAATAGCTATATTACCCTCTCCAATTTAACTATGTGATTTATCATTTGATCCATATAATTATTCTAGTTACAAGCCTGTATACCTAGCACATATTATTATTCGCCTTTGTAACTTTTAATTAAATGGCCCATTTACAGGCCCATATACATTTAATTAAGCAATCAAAAACCCTACATTATGTTACACAAATAACAGTCGTCCCCACTAACTTTTTACCAACCCTAACCTTCGTTCTCCTCACTTCTTCACCAACTCTTATCTTCTTTCTTCTCACTTCAATCATCTCCACTCTATCATTTGAATTCTTTCTCATCTACACTTGTTCCCCACATTATAGATAAAAAATTGCAATTTTTGAAGCTACCCATAACATTGGTTTTTCTTCGCATCTTTAGCTCTAAAGAGATTAAGATGAGAGTTTAGATGCTTCTAGTTAATAGAAAACCGAACCAACCGGTAGGTCGGTTTTCTGAATCGACCGGCAGTTCGCTACCAACCTGCCGGTTTTCTCAACATAAAACCAGTCAGGGTTATTCGGCTCATCGGAGTTACCGAATCCTGGTCAGACCGGTTGGACCGGCCGGTCCGATCCGAGCTTGAGATGAACTAGTACAATTATGATTGAGGAACTAATGATGCAATTATGTTAATGTTAAAAGATGAACTAAAATCCCATTAATTTTACCTAATTCCATAAATTTTTGAAGAGTAAACACGATAAACACATGACAATCATATCAAATTACGTAAAATAGACAAAACTATAACTATTCTTCAACTTATAAATATCTAATCACAATTACAAAATCAATTCATAACCAATGATAAGAAAGACTTGTGACCTACACTATGATTTTCTAAAAGCATAAGTATAAGGATACACATTTGTCCAATTTTACTAAACCCCCAACTTTTATTTACCAATACTAATCAAATGTCATAAAATTACACACAAAAGATGCAATCATATGCACAAGTCTTGTAGGAACATGAGGTTTTCTAACATAACATCTTTACGCCACCCAGAAGATTAAACATTTCATCAATCTAGAACAAATACACATACTCATTAAGAATAAACAAGTATTATCATGAATTAACATAAAAACAACAAGAATCATGTACAAGTTGTGACTACTAAAATTTATCAGATTTTGCGATAAGGGATTTTCTCGCAATATTGTAGCAAAACGATGATACAGACAAAGTTGCGGCAAAAATAAGTTTGTAGAAAATATCTCCTAGCAAAAATAGTTTCGACAGGTTTGCGAAAAACTAAACCACAAACAAAACAGATTTGTCGCTAGTTTTACGACAAGTTACCGACAAATGTTTTGCGACAAAGTTACCACAAACTTCCATCAAAAATTGATTTGAATATTATTTTCTTTAAAAGAAAACTAATAATAATATAATAATTAACATTAAAACTAATGCTTAGATATTATTTTATTTTATTTTTGCGACAAACTACCAAAATAAATAATATTTATGTTTTGCGACAAATCCAAGTAAAACTGTTATTATATAATACTAGCTTTAGTAAACCCGTGTATTACGAGTTGAAAAAATAAAATATCAAAAAGGATGAATTTATTAGTTATAAAACGTTATTTTAAGCTAAAACACAATACAGACTATAAATAATAAAACAATGATATTAATTTGTTAATCTTTTTTTTTATTTTGTAATTTTTTTCCAAAAGAAAAATAAAATAATCTTATTATAAAGCAAACGGTTTTAAAAAATGTAAACTTTTAAAACTTATTATACATCTTAGTTTTATTTATTATTTGTATATATAAATTTACTTACAAACATCAATTTTAAAATATTTTATATTTTTAAAAAGATTTGATGTTTTAGAAGTAAATTTTATTTTATAAAAATTTATGTACTTAGAAAAATAATTAATAAAATATATTTTGTTTTAATTTATTATTAGTAATTAATTTATGAGATATTTAATAGGAGAGAGAAGCGGGAAAATTTTGGTGAGGTGAAATATGGTGATGACACATGTACACCATAGTTACCCTTTTATTAAAGTAAGAAGATGAATAAATGAATTTGAGGAATAAAGGCATTTGCGGGTTTTCATATTGGACACAAACTGTTGCATATTTTGTGATCTAGCCCTTTCATCCACCTTTCAAAGGGTATTTGCTCTGCCTTTTTCATTTGTTGCCAAATAAAAGGGTTTTCGGTGAGGTGCGAGGGGGCGGCCTATGGTGGAGGTATCGCAGTCGGTGTTTCTTCTCCGGCTATAACTCTGCCCTAGGTTCCCACCGAGCCTGTGTACAACTCCTTGATGCGTGTTGTTATTACGCTGCCTCATAAGTGAATAGTGGCTAGGGTTTTCGAGAAACCCTTGGTCGCGGGTCGGGTGGCTAGGGGTGCTGCTCCTCTACCTCCTGTGTCCACCTAGGCTGTCGCCTGTGTTTCTCTTTGATGTGGTTATATTTTGCTGCTACTACCAGGCCTTTGATTGCAAACCCTAGGTGGCGTCGGTGATGTTACTTCTGATGCATATTGCGTTTGGCTGTTGATGGGTTGTCGGTGCGTCGACGATGATGGCCCTTTGTATTGCAGACCCTACGGGGTGTGCTGCCACCTGGTGGCGTCATTGGTGATGGTGGCTATTTTATTTTTGTCACAGATTTTAGTTCCATTCATTTAATTTGATGAAAACCCCCTTTGGGTTTTTAGATATAATGGTAATGTGTGGATGTGGCGGTGCATCTTACTCTGGTTGCCCTTCTGCCTCACGTTCATGTTTGAGGTAGGGCTGGTGACCGCGAATTCCAGATCTGTCGATGATGATGAGCATTAGGTTATCTAAGACTTTGTTATTAATTCAGTTTCACATGTTGTGTGTTGTTATTTATGTCTGTCGATGATGACGAGCCATGGTTCATTTGATACTTTTGACTTTTTGGTTCCTTAAAGGCTATGATTTTGACCAAGATTTTTGCCGGTTGCCATGGCTTGGCAACCGTCTATAGTATGCAGCCGTAATCGAGCATCACTTCTGAGGCTTTGCATGGGTACTACTGCATGTTCACGGTTATTTTGTCTTTTTGATAATATGGTGTTCACCGTGGATATACTCTGTTTTTGTCACTTTTATTATCATGCGGACGTTGGTGTGTCGATGATGATGATGAGGTTGAGTTCATCTGAGACATTTTGTGCTTTCATGTTAGCATGTATATGGCTATGATGAGATGTTTGAGCACTGGTTCAAAAACAGCCGCAAAGCGCGGTTGGAAAACCAACTAGTTTTCTTTATTTTCATTTTGCAATAGATCACCAACAAAATTTAATATTAATATTATTTATTTTAATACAAACTATGGACAAACTTAAATAACTTTTGTTTAATATTTTTCTTTTTAACATTGCGACTAACTACCGACAACATATTTTAAATCTTTTGCGACAAATTAGAAAATTTCTTTTAAATACAGATATTTTTTGCAAAAAACTACAATAAATTTATAACCAATCTACAAAACGAACTACTAAATTAATAACTAATTGAACCAAATTCATCAAAGAATAACAATCTTTCAACAATTTCAGGTAAAGTTTTCTTGCAAAATACAAAAAAAGCCAATACTTATTTATCGAGTAATCTTTTCATATTTTCTTTCATTTGTTTTTGTAATTTCTCGCGTTCAGCCCTCTCTTTTTCCGTTCAATCTGCTCTTGTTCCCTCTCTTGTTCCCGGTCTTTTTTCATTTGTTCCAAACGATTTTTCAAGTTTTCTCTAGCCTTGCATTCTTTTTCTAATTCAGTTCGAATATCTTGGAACTATAATTTACTAAAAAAATTATTATACAAGTCTATGCAAAAAAATGAAGTTATAATTATTAAACTCAGATTAAATTACGTTTTGCCCTTATGTTACATAAATTTAAAATATAAATAAAGCCTTATCACCTTGGTTGTCTCCTTTAATTCTTAGCTTCGTGTTTTTCAAGAAAATTAAAAAATTGGTACTTGTAGTTTGATCATATTGGAAGTTATTTCATTATCTTTTAAAATTACAAACTTATATTGGAAGTTATGTCATTATCTTTTAAAATTACAAACTTAGTCCAAGTATTTAAAAGTTGGTTGAAAGTTTAATCCCTTATCGTTAATGTTCGCCGGTTTTTAATGAGCTGGAGAGTAAATATTTAATATGATCAAATCATAGGGACTATCTTTGAAAATTGAAAAACAAAATTGAACCTTAACAAATAAAACAAAAGTAAAAAAGTTTAAAATAAATAAATCAAACTTAAAAATAAAATTGAAAAAATGTTTTAAAGTTCAAAATAAATATTAAAAAATAATTTAAAAAACAAAAACAATTAAAACAGTTGAATTATGTGTTTTTATTTTTTGAATTTAGACTTTCATAAGGTTTTTGGATTTTTTAAGTTTAGTAATTGCATATGGACTTCATCAAAAATAAATAAAAAAGTAAGCATGCTTCTTCTTTTCTCCTTTTTTTAATTTTTATGTACTTTTTTAAATTTTTTCATATTCATTTACTTATTAACTTTGATTTGATTTTTAACCTTTATTTTATTTTTAAGGATTATTAAATTTTATTTAAAAATTTTATTTTATTTTCTAGAATTTGATTTTTAATTTTTTAAATTTTCTTTGAAATTTTTAATTGTTTAAGTTTTTAGAGAAAATTGCAAGTTGGTCCATATGGTTTCATCGTATTGCAAATTAGGTATCTAGATCATTTAATTGCATAGTTGGTCCATATGGGACTAGACTTGCAACCAACTTGCAAATGTTTAAACAACAATTATTATTTTTAAAATCTGATGACCAGATTTGCAATATGATCAAACTACAATGACCGTTTTGTAAGTTTCTCACATTTTTCCTTTTCACTATGTGGTTGCAACCACGCATGCTCAATGAAATCAAAGGATGGTTGACTTGTGGTTTCCACTATGTGCTCAAACATCCATCAACTACATATAGCAAGCCACACATGCTCTGTCACATCGTCTATGCCACCAATAAAACTAGTTGCAACACTGATGCCCACACCCTCTCACATTCTATACTTCTATCTATTTATTCATCTATCTATGTATCCATTTGTTGTAACACCCGGTTATTTATTTTGAAGCCGACGAATGAAGAAAAATAAATAAAATCCGAAGTCGGGGGACCAAACTTGCTAACGAGAGAAAGTTGGATAAGTGGAGGTATTTGAAGGGAGAGGGCAGCCATTACCCTCTCCCCACACCCAAATTTCAGCAAAGAAAAGAGAGGAGAAGAAGAAAGGGATAAAAGAGAGAAAAAGGTTGGTTCGAGTAGATTCAAGCGTGCAAAATCGAAGTGTAGCGTGTTGATTCGAAGCTCTTCTCGTTGTGGTCGTTTGTGTGAGTCTTATACATGTTTTCAAATGATTTTGGGGCTGGAACACATAGAAAACATGTTTTTGAATGTGTGTGTTTGACTCGTGTGTATGTGTTTGTGTGTGATGCGTTTGGAGGTTGTTTCTGGGCTTGTGTGTGTTTGAATGGTGTTGTGGTATGCATTCCAAGGTTTAGGATGGTCGATTTAGGCTTAGAATGGGTTTGGATGAGCTTGGAGGTCGAAAATGGCAGATTGGGTTCGGGATGAACTGCATTCTGCATCAGCTAGGGCTATGCGACCGAATGAAGGCCATACAGCCGATTGAGGTGCGATTGAGGTTCATTTGCACGATTGAGGACTCATTCGTACGATTAGGGGCCAGTTGCAAGGAAGGGTCATGCGACTGAGGGCCTAGTCGCATAGGTGCTCATCCGCATTAGTTTTATCCGCATGAGGTCCATTCGCATTAGTTCCATTCGCATAGGACTCATCCGCATGAGGTCCATTCGCATTAGTTCCATCCGCATGAGGTCATTCGCATGGGTGTTCATTCGCTTCGGTGTTTATCCGCATGTGGTCCATTCGCACGATTGGGTGTTCATCCGCATTGGTCCATTCGCATGATGTTCAGTCGCCTGGAGGCCATGCGGCTGAAGGGTGTCCATACGCCCAAGTAGGGCTGTTGTACCCGGGGAAAAGTGTAGTTTAATTACTAACTTTCAGGGGAAAGTGCAGATGTAAGTTTTGACATGGAAATTCCTGTAAGTTCATGTAAGATGACTGTTGAGACCTTAGAGGGTATGTTGGGCATGATGATGATGATGTTGCATATTTATGCATGATGTATGTTATGTATATTTGATGTTGCCCTGTATGATGATGATGACTGTGTATGTTGATATTCCTGATTATGATGAATGTTTATCTTTCCTATGGCTTTATATGTTCCGCTAATGAATGAATTGAAAGTATTATGTAACGTAAAGTGAAAGATGATGAAAATAGGAACATGATGAATGCATGAATTAATAAATGATGAAAGTAAAGAAAGTCTTGCAAGCCTTGTGTGTCGGGACACGCCATTAAAAGGTGTTAGCCCAACGGTGTGTGGGTTCGCTACCCCGGGAGGATGCATATTGGGGTCTTTCTTTGTGATTGACCATTTGTATTGAACCATTGCTGCATACCTTAGGTACTGTGACCAGAGGTGCGGTGCACCATTATAGAAGGTCTATGATAGGCCTAGGTCCAGTACCATGAACAGAAAGGCATTGCATATGGCAATGTTACACCTAAACTTTACCTTAGGTACTGTGGCCAGAGGTGCGGTGCACCGTTATAGAAGGTCTATGATAGGCCTAGGCCCAGTATCATGAATAGAAGGGTAAGGTTTATGGTTTGATGGAAAGGAAAAGATGTAATGATGAAAGAATGTTAAAGTTAATGACGTACGATGAATGAACGAAAGTTAAAGTATGAATGAATGATGAAGATAATAATAATATTATCTATGCGTACGTATGATGTATGATTGCATGAAAGTGAGGTACGGTTTAAACGAAAGAAAAGTATGTTTTATTATAAAACTAGAACTCACTCAGCAACGCTGACTTTTATGTGTTTTCAGTTGGCAGGTAATGGTTGCTGAGGATGGCACGGGGCGGCTACTCAGCTCTTTTGGATGGCATCCATTTATATAAGGCTTTTGTGATGTAATGCAACAATGTATTTTGTAACTGGTTAACGATGTATTATTTTGAAAAAGCTTTTATAATGAAATGTAATGTCATTTTTGAATGTTTCCGCTGCAATGTTTATGTAATATAAATGAAAATGTATTTTTTTGTGCGATGATCGACTAGCTGTAAGCGTCCTGGGAACAGGGCCTTACATTTGTCCATCTAACTCTCTATATTTATCATTCTCTCTCCCTTTCTATAACTTATTTTCGTTGACTAAAATTGAAAAGTAAATTTTATAAATCCCAAATCAAGTTTTTAATCAAGTATTAATGTTACCTCTTCGAATATTTTTCATGATGTTGCAGGTATTTTTGTAATCCATAGTGTTGTAAGGGTGTTATGCATAAAAATGTCACACCACGGGTTTAGGGTCACCCCGGGCCATGTGAACTAAACAAGATGGTTTGATTATTTTTGTTCAAAAAACATTTTAAATGATTTATTGGTAGTAGAATTTCATAAGTAAACAATAGAAAAATATTGTTTTATAAATCAAATCAATTTTAAAATTGAATCATATTTTGATTAATAATATCATTCTACAAAGATCATATTTGTATTTACAAGCCCATGATTTTAAAACTAGACATGGGTCCATCTCTTCTTTCAACTTGTATAACTTAGATAATTTCATTAGATACATGTAAAAAGTTTATAACGTGGCATGATCTAAGTCACATTTAGTCATTATTTACCTGTGAAAGGTTTAAAATTCAATATTAGCGATATGCTAGTGGATAAAGATAGTGATTGTGGTGACTACAACATGACTGCAAAGTTTATATTTGGGGGAACATTTATTAGACCCAAATCAATTTTGTAATCAAGCATGAGCATATTAATTTAATTTTAACCATGCTAGTTTCATAGGATGAAATACATATTAAGATCTTTTGTTTTTATACTTCTAATAGTTTTATATTAGGTCACTCGTGGGGCCATCAATGCATAGGGAGTCGTAATTCTTTGGGCACCAAATCATTACCAGCCATGCTTAGTCATAGTACCTTTTTCAAGATCCCAACCATCACATGTGCATCATTTTTATCAGACCATGTATATAATCTTAGTCTGATGTTTATCTTGTATTTCACTAACATACATTATTAAAATAGCTATAACTCATGCTGGTTTTCAAAATATCAAGGATTCACGAGTTTTGTTTCAAAAGAAAAAACGTATTCACTTTTAAAACCTAGCTGAGCCTTATCTTACGATCTTAGGTGATATGCTTATATTAATAAGAGTTAATAATGCATATTATATCCCGTTTTGAATGCTTTTTGGTTAAAATTTATTTGAAATGACACTTAATCATGTTTTATATGAATTTTATAGGTTTGGATAGTGACTTGATGAATTTGATGAAAAATTCAATAAATAAGTAAAATTGTTGAAATTTGGCTACTGAGCATTCTAACATGGCCATGTCATCATTAGATCAAGATTCACATGTTTAATGCGTGGCATGGCTATTTCACTTTATGACATGACCATGTTCGACATAGATCTTACTTTTTAATCTAAATTGAGCCTTATTTCCTACATACAACTTTGGGGACCAAAAACTCTAACTCTCTCTAGCCCCCAAGAGGATTTTGAGCAATTATTAAAGGAAGATAAGCAAAGATTGAAGATCAAGCTTGTAAGGTCCCGTTCCCAGGAAACCTCACAGTTGGTTAATCATAACATAAAATCATTTTTAATAACCAAAAGATTGTAGCAGAATTAAATAGACATTCATTTAAAACTTGGAAACTATATTGTACTCATACATTTGTCCTGCAATGGTAAATAAAACATAGTACTTGTTCTTAATTACAATAAAAGATTTTATAAATGGAAACGCCATCCACTGCCATCCAAGTAGCTTCCCACCTTGTGTCATCCTCAGTAGCATCATTTACCTACCAACTATTATGCATAAAAGTTAGTTTTGCTGAGTGAGTTCTAGTTTTAGATAAATAAGAAAATATAACTTTTCCTTCATATAACGACCACACATACATCGTAATACATAAAGTTTCTTGCATCATAATAAACATGTTCATTATCTTTCATTCTTTCATTATCTTTCATTTTTGTCATAAATGAGATTCAAGAGCTCCATGTTGATCGACAACGAATGTTGATCCCTGTCGGTACACATAATCATGGTAGCTAACCCCCGACAGTTGATCCACACTATAAGGCACATAGCCCGCTCATGAATACGGATCAATCATCATACATCAGACTCACATAAGTGAAGTCGATCATAGTGCTTGCAAGACTTTTCATCATCAGATGGGCCCGAGGGTAACATTCATTAAGTTTTTTCATTAATATCATCTTCCACTTTAATATATAATACTTAACTTATTAAGTACACAACATGCCAAGTACTACTCATCATAAAACATAACCGACCCTCCGCGGGACAGCGCGGGTTCGGGGGCGGCATCCCCTAACAGCGGGGATTCGGGGGCGACTGCTTTCTGTGCTAAACTGCTTGTTAGTAGTAGGAGAGTAGATGCGCCCTTTGATGTAGAAACTGCCATAGGTAAGTCTACCAGGATTTCTGAGATGATAGAAGGTTGTGACGTGGAATTAGAAGGTCATAAGTTTCCTATTAGACCATTCGTGATGACTTTAGGCAGGTTTGACGTAGTCCTAGGAATGGATTGGTTGGCAGACTACGAGGTGAATATTATGTGTCACAAGAAGATGATTTGGTTGACATCGCCTGACGAGAGTTCGGTGACGATTTACGGTGATCGAGTTACCATTATTCCATTGGTGATTTCGATGGCGGTGGCAGGAAAGTGCATGAGGCATGGATGTAGCGCCTCCTTGGTCTACGTAAAGGATGTAGATACACCCACACCACAAGTGTCCGATGTACCAGTTGTGTGTGACTTTCCAAATGTATTTCCCGAAGACTTACCAGAAGTGCCACCTGACCATGAGATCGAGTTTCAGATTGATTTGATACCGGGTGCCCAACCTGTTTCCAAGGCACCGTATCGGTTGGCTCCGACGGAGATGAAGGAGTTGATGGAGCAATTACAAGAGCTGCTTGATAAGGGGTTCATTAGACTGAGTATCACTCCTTGGGGTGCTCCGGTCTTATTCGTGAAGAAGAAAGACGGTAGCATGAGGATGTGTATCTGCAGGACCGGTGAAGGGTATGCACTTACAACACAACAACACAATGAGAAGCATTGTTTAGAACACTTAACAGATCAAATAGGGAACTGATTAACTTGTTAATGAAAGATGCCAAGAACACAAGTAAATGTGAGACAGAACAAGATTGCAAACAACACAAGTATTTGGTTTTCAAGAATGTTGTATTGCTTCTCAAATTCTATTACAAGTTACAAAGCATCGATAGAAAGTTACAAGTACTTGAGATACTTTATACTACATCCTACAGCCGGCCATACTTTGAAGGCCAGCTAGATACAATTGACTAGACAACTACAAAATCAAATGTAGAGTCAAAAAGGCATATCTGCCTTTTGACTTATGACTATGACATGCCATAGCTCACATCATAATATATTACAAAAGGATAAAAGTACATAAAGTAGAAAGCATGGACTCAAGACCTTAATGTACAATTACCAAAAGCATGGACCTTTCACCAACTCATGTAAGTTGGTGACTTTACAGAGTTGCAGCAGAAAGGTGGTCCAGCTTTATGGTAAAGTACATCAGATAAAGGCATATCTCTAAAAGTCTTCGAAAGAAATCTATCTTCACTCTTTGGCTTCGGAAGACTTCATTTTTGGCTTCGGAAGATATTGGTCTTGGCTTCGGAAGATTTTACACTTAGAATATTTCTAGTGCATGGTGTAAAACTTCCGAAGCATTTCTACTTCAGTTCTTTAGTGCATGCTTGCAGAGAGACTTTGGATGTTTTGCTGCATCAGACTTATAGGAATTCTTACAATATCGACTACCGTGAGCTGAATAAGTTGACGGTAAAGAACCGATACCCGTTACCGAGAATTGATGATTTGTTTGATCAGCTTTAAGGTGCCAGTTGGTTCTCGAGGATAGATCTTCGATCTGGCTACCATCAGCTAAAGGTAAAAGAGCAGGATGTCCCTAAAACAACTTTTCGCACGCGTTGTGGACACTACGAGTTTCTCGTTATGTCTTTTGGTTTGACTAACGTGCCAGTTGCCTTTATGGACTTGATAAATCGAGTGTGTCGGCCGATGTTGGATAAATCAGTGATTGTGTTTATTGATGATATCCTGATTTATTCAAAGAGCGAGAATGAGCATGCTGGTCACATTCGAGAAGTGTTGGAGACGTTGAGGAGGGAGAAGTTGTACGCTAAATTCTCCAAGTGTGCATTCTGGCTACGCGAGGTTCAGTTTTTGGGTCACATGGTGAATCCTGATGGGATTATGGTGGACCCGACAAAGGTGCAGGCGGTGATGCAATGGAAGTCTCCAAAGACGCCATCCGAGATTCGTAGTTTCTTAGGTTTGGCGGGCTATTACCGAAGGTTTATTCAACACTTCTCTAAGATCGCTTCTCCATTAACCAAGTTGACCCGTAAGGATGTAAAGTTTGTGTGGGGTCAAGCTCAAGAGAAGGCGTTTGAGGAGTTAAAGGAGATATTGACTCAAGCTCTTGTTTTGTTGTTACCCGATGGAAGTGAAGATCTAGTGGTTTATTCTGATGTTGTCTACTCGGGGTTGGGGTGTGTGTTAATGCGAGAGGAAGGGTTATAGCCTATGCATCCCGACGGTTGAAGGTTCATGAAGTTAACTATCCTACTCATGACTTGGAGCTAGCAACCGTGGTCTTTGCATTAAAGATTTGGAGGCACTACCTGTATGGGATGAAGTGCACCATATTCACTGACCACAAGAGCTTGAAGTACTTTATCGAGTAAAAGGACTTGAATATGAGGCAGAGTAGATGGTTGGAGCTCATAAAAGACTATGATTTCGAGAACCATTACCATCCAGGCAAAGCCAACGTGGTGGCGGATGCCCTTAGCCGAAAGGAAAGACCCAAGCCGATTTGGGTGAAAGCTTACCAGTTGATCATGACCTCTAATGTGATGAAGCAAGTCAAGGAGTTTCAAGACGAGTCATTGAAAGAAGATCATCTTAACTCTGAAAAGGATGAGAGGTCTGGTTACGGAATGGGGTGAAAACACACTCGGTGTTAGGACCCGATTTGGGCGGATGTGGATTCCTCGTTTTGGGGATCTACGCGTGAAGATCATGGATGAAGCTCCTAAGGCTCGGTACTCTATTCATCCCGGTGCTACAAAGATGTATCAAGACATGAAGAAATACTATTGGTGGCCGGGTATGAAGCGTGATGTGGTGGAGTATGTGAGTAAATGCCTTACTTGTTTACAAGTGAAGCCGAGCACCAAAAGCCGTATGGGAAGATCCAACCGTTGGATATACCAGAGTGGAAGTGGGAGCACATCATCATGGATTTTATTATGAAGCTACCGCGTACCATGAAAGGGTATGATGCCATACGGGTGATAATTGATCGTTTAACGAAATGTGCTCACTTTCTACCGATTCGTGAGGTGTATTCTTTCGAAAGATTAGTGGATCTGTTCATCAAAGAGATTGTAAGTCGTCATGGTTGTCACACCCTCAAAATCTACTTGCGGAGTTTTACCGCAAGGCGTGTGAACAAACCAGGATCACAGTCAATAGTTACTCAGAACGACTCTATATGCCATAATTTAAATGAAATCAACCCAAAGTAAATAAATTAAACAGTGCGGAAGCGTTTTGAAAAAAACCCAAAGAAATAAAAGTATAATCGTGGCAAAACATATGCCAATCCCAAAAGAGTAATCATTAATCATTAAAATGATAAAAATTGTCTTGAAGACCGTGTCATAGAATGCAGTGAACCATGAAGTGCTCCTATGGCAAGCAAGCTAATGACTTGAGGATAGCATACTAAAATGTCAACACAATGGTTGGTGAGTTCAAGAGATATTCAAACATAAACAATTTAATAATAGAGATGTATAAGTAGCGTATTGTAACAGATAGCTAGTCCATTAACAATAAATATTATTTCATAGTGATTTCGCAATTGAAGCTGACTATGTTACGTTGTTGCCTCCTGCCACGACTTAACAGGTCGTGACAATGTTCATTAGGACAACTTGCACCCGGTTGACCTCGAGTCACACAGGTGGGGCGCGTCAGACCCAGTAGTACTACCCAAATTTCCCCGCTATTCAATATTAACAATTCGAAAGTGTGAGGACTTTTCCATGATATCAACACTATATAATATTGTACACAACTTGAATACATAAAGCGTTCGTGATTTACCAGTATGCTATCTCCCCCAAAGAGAGTAAATAAAAAGTGGGGCATGAACTCACCTGATATGCGTATAGATACATAGAGTTTGACTTGTCAAACAGAATAGACAGACAACCTTCAGAGGTTACCTAGATCATATAAGTACATGAGTACGTGTAATCAAAGAACATGTGAAGCCCTAAGTACACTACAACCAAGGACTCAAGATTTCAGAAAAACAGACATGTTTGACCTAGTTGACCCGTTTGACCCGTTGGTGACTTTATGTGTTGTAAACCATTCAAGTAATCATACACATATATCATACATAGTTAACATTCAAATAGATCATATGTATGCTATATTAACCAGGTGTATCACTTAGATCATCATACAACCAAGTACCATACAAGTCATGCGAATCTAGAACATTAACATATCCACTAGTTATAACACAACTAACATGTCACACAAATATCAAACCACTCACCACATGCCATGTGAAGCCACTCACGACTTCACATCCTAAACCCTGCCAATCCTACTAAGTAGGGGCCTCAGATTCGCACGCGTGTATGATGATCATAACCATATTCATTAACCATATGCATTGCATTCTACAACATCACAACAATCGATTACCAATCCTAAACATGATGTCCTACTACTAATCAACATCCAAATCATACATGATCATAAATGTCCAAATATCATTCATGATTATCCAAAACATCCCTTACAACTATTTAAACATGTTTCATCACCTTAGAATTCATCCATGATCATACTAACATGATCCTAACATTCCAACCATGTTCAAACTATCATCTTTCACATTTTGTATAAATAAAGTTTCCTTTTGGGAAAGCACATTCCAAAATCCATCAACCACTCAATGTATTCATGAATTCATCATAATTATACCATCTCAAGCTCACAACAATGTTTAGACATGATCAACAATACCTAATCACCATAATCTAACAATCTTCATAAACAAAAGTTTCTACTTTTGGCAAGCTATGAACAACAACATCCATTCAAAGATTTCTAGCATTCATAACAACAATCTAACATCTAATCATCATCATGAACACATCCATAACATCAATCCATCACTAGATCATCATTACATGAAAATAAAGTTACTATTATTAGTAACCTATGAACATCAACTTCAATTCACCAATTTCTTGCAAAATCAATGTATCTTAACATTCATACAACCTACTAATCATCATACATTCATCAAACAATCGTCCATCATGCATAATCATGCCATTTTCGAACTAGGGTTTGCTTCATAATCAAAGTTCATGATCAATCCACTAAAAATATAGAATTCATGCATAATCGACGTTAACTAACATGTATTCAATCTAACTAACATACTAACATCATCAACCAACATCAATTTCGACCCCATGAAGGCCAATTCACGAATTAGGGTTCGGCCCTAACAAGAACACCATAAAAAAACACCAAAACTAACCTTGATTCTTGCCAAAGAACACGACTTGATGTTGCTAACTTGTGTATTGCTTGTAATCGAACCAAAATCGCAGCTACTAGCTTGTTCTTGGTCGAATTCGCAAGGGAGAGGGGTTGAGAGGGGAAATCGCGGCCGAAGGGGTGGGTGTGGGGCTAGGGTTTTGTTTTATTTAATTTTAATTTACATATTTACTCTTTTAGCCCTTGTAATTTATATTTTATAAAAACTAGGCTTTAAACTCTTTGTAAAGTGTTTTTAACTTAATAATACAAAGATATAAACAAATGAAAATCATTATATATTTTATCTTAATAAAACACAAGACATACGAATAATAGGCACATTTCCGCGTACGCGATTAATTTTCTAATTAACATTTTAAAAACATGTAAACACACAAACATAATCCAATAATCACATAATCAATTAGATTCACATTAAATTAACATTATCCATTATTATTAGGTCACCAACGTTAAACGACAACTAGTGTGTGCTCACGACACGTGTATACAAGACTTAACGGAACTAACGGAGTTTGTAACGGAAATTTACCGGATGTCACAATGGTGTGCCGATGTCTATTGTCTCTGACCGTGACACCCGGTTTACATCTAAATTTTGGAAGAAATCCCACTATGGGGATGAGGTTACACATTAGCACGACTTATGATCCCCAGACAGATGGTCAGTCAGAAAGGACCATTCAAACGTTGGAAGATATGCTTCGGGCTTGCGTCATTGGTTTTGGAGGAAGTTGGGATGACTACTTACCGTTAGCCGAGTTCTCATATAACAATAGCTATCATGCCAGCATTGGTATGTCTCCTTATGAGATGCTATACGGTAGGAGATGCAGAACACCCGTGTGTTGGGGTGATATTGGCCATAAAGAGTTAGGGAGCGTCGAGGTGGTCGAGGCTACAACTGAGAAGCTAGAAAAGATCAAGGCCTTCATGAAGGCAGCTAAAGATAGGCAAAAGTTGTACGCTGATAAACGACGTAGGCCGATTGAGTTCCAGGTGGGTGATAGAGTTATGTTGAAAGTCTCACCTTGGAAAGGTATCATTCGATTCAGAAAGCAGGGCAAGTTGAGCCCAAGGTGCATAGGGCCTTTCCGAATCATTGCTCGAGTAGGAGAGGTGGCCTATAGACTGGAGTTACCGGAGAAGTTAAGTGGAATTCATCCGACTTTCCATGTATCTCATATGAGGAAAATTTTGGCAGACGAGGACATGGTGGTCCTACTGGAAGATATCAAAGTAGATAAACGGCTCAATTATGTGGGGAAACCAGTGGCGATCATTGATCGTAAAGAGAAGAGGTTGAGGAATAAAGTGGTTCCCCTTGTGCGCGTACAGTGGAAGCTTAGAAAGAGATCTGAATCTACGTGTGAGACTGAAGAGATGAGACAGCATTACCCACGTTTGTTTGAGGGATAACATGTTTCGGGGATGAAACCTGTATAAGGGGGGTGGACTTGTAACACCTGGTTATTATTATTATTTCTAAAATCCAAAGAAAGAAGAATAAAAGAAGAAAAAGGAAAAAACCAGGGGAGAAAAAGGAAGTTGAGGGGTAAAATTTGCCAAAAAGGACAAAATGTTGGGGAAAGTGGGTGTAAAGGGGCATGGCCGCCCACACCCATCTCCCATACTCATCTTCCATGCGGTTAGAGGGAGAGAAGAAAGGGAAAAGGGGCAGAAGCTTCGGGAGTTTGCAGAAGAAGGAGAAATAGTCGATTTCTAGTGGGTTCTCGGTGTGAACTCGAAGCAAACGGTTTTGAAGGAAGCCTTACCTCAAGAGGCTACTAAGGTGAGTTCTAGGACCCCTATTTTACTTGTTTCTAACTGATTTTGGGGCTGGAAATGCATATGGAACTGATTTTGATATGTTGGGTGTGTACGAGTATGTATGTGTTTGTGTGATTTGGGTGGGGTTGAATTCAGGCAATGTTATGTTTGAATGGTGATGTGAATGTGTTCTAAGGCTTAGGATGGATGGTTTAAGCTCAGAATAAGTCAGAGAGGATTTGGGGACTTAAATCTACTGTTCAAGTTCGAAGAGGTTGTTTTTGCGCCCAGTTAGGGCTCATGCGACTGGGAATTTCCTCATGCGACTAAAGGTCATACGCCTGAAAGGCATGCGATTGAAGGTCATGCGCCTGAAAGGCAAGCAATTGAAGGTTATGTGACTGGAGGCCATACGGCTGAAGGTCATGCGACTGAAGGTCACACGACTGGAAGTCGTGTGACTGAAGGTCATACGACTGAGGGTCCATACGCCCTATAGTGTTCATGTGTCTGGAAGCCCTCCATATGCCTAAGTGTTCATTCATCCCATGGTGTCCGTGCGCCTAAGTGTTCTTATGCGCCTGGAAGGCCATGCAACTGTATAGTGCCCATACACCTTAATAGTGTTCATACGCCTAAGGACTTAGCTTAGTTTTCTTATTTTCGGGGGAAAAGTGAGATGTAGGCTTGACTTGGGATGTTCTCGGGGATTAAGCATGTTGACTTTCTAAAGTCATAGATGATGTGATGGATGATGAATGATGATGTATGATTGATACTTATGTATGTTATGTGTGTATGATGGTGCCTTGTATGGTGATGTTGTATGTTTATATTCATGTTCCTTGGTATGTATGATTATTTTTCCCGTGGCTTTACGTTGAATGTTAATGAATGAAAGGAAGTATTATGTAACGTAAAGTGGAAGATAACAAAAAGAGGAACGTAATGAAAGAATGCATGCATCAATGAATGAATAAAAGTAATAAATGCTTGCAAGCAAATGTATGGAGGTTCACACCCAATGAAGGGTGTTAGCTCAACTGTGTGCGGGTTAGCTACCCCAAAAGGATGCACACTGGGGTCCAATCCTTGTGATTGACCATATATATTTGATCCTTGTCACTTGCCCTAGGTACTGGAGTCAGCTTCGTGCATAATGTTCAAGGTCTATGAAAGACCTCAGGCCCAGTAACCAGCTTCGTGCACAATGTTCGGGGTATAGCATATGGCATTGATCCGGAATGAAAGAGAAAAGATAAGTGTGATTGTACTTGCCCTAGGTACTGGAGCCAGCTTCGTGCATAATGTTCAAGGTCTATGAAAGACCTCAGGCCCAGTAACCTGCTTCGTGCATAATGTTCCGGGTATTGTACATGTCATCAAAACTAATGAACGTACGAATGAAAGTAAGAAAGTATGAATGAATGTGAATGATAATGATGTACGGTGAATGAAATAAAGTTAACGAACGAATGACGAAGATAATATGTTATTATCTATGTGTACGTACGATGTGTGATCATGTACAAAAGTATAGTATGATTTGAAAGAAAGTAAAGGAGGTTTTAACGAAAGTAAGTATGTTTTATTTTAAGACTAGAACTCACTCAGCAACACTGACTATTATGTGTTTCCAGTTGGCAGGTAAAGGTTGCTGAGGATGGCACGGGGCGGATACTTGGCTCTTTTTGGATGACATCCATTTTTATAATGCTTTTGTGATGTAATGCAACAAGTATTTTGTAATTCGATAATGATGTATTATTTTGCAAAAGTTTTTATAATGAAATGGAATGTTTGTTTTAATGTTTCCACTGCAATGTTTCTTTAAGTTAATGAAAATTTATGCTTTGTGTGCGATGATTGACCAGCTGTAAGCGTCCCGAGAACGGGGCCTTACAAGTTGGTAAATGAGCCAAAGTTTAAGTGAAACGGGTAATTTTTTAAAAGAAACCTTAACTTAAACTAAGAATGGGATGGAAAAGGGAAGGGATGCCAGTCTGAGTAGCTGCGTGCCATAAGGTATTTTCTTAATGTTAACCGACATTACGTGCGCATGTTATGTGGGTTATGTGCTTTTTGTAGATTTAGATACTGATGTGTCGGGATAGGTATGCTTGGGGTATGGAGAGTAAAGTAAGTGGCTAATCACAACTGGCCACTGTAATTAGGGACTTACTATACTTGACATAAACTGAGCTATTCCCTTGAATGACCGTATTGGTGTTTGAATCTTCAGTGTGTTAGAGGATGGCCGGCGGAAGATCATCGAAATCTTCGCATGGTGGAGGTCGTGGTGGACGTGGTGCTGAACCGCGGGCCAAAAGAGGAAGGCTTAGAGCCGAAAGGGTAGTTCATGATGAACCCGAGACCCCTCACCCAGAGGTCGGAGACAAGAATGCTAACTTAAGGGCCTTAGTGAGGGAGGCTGTGGTTGAAGAGGTGCATCAGGTCATGCAGACGATCTTGCCGTGTGTGGTGACCGAAGTGATAAAGCCAGTACGGGAAGGAGAACGAAAAGAGAGGAACAGGTCTTCGAGAGGACATGAGCAACCAGAAACTAAGACAGTTCCCTCCGATCATGAGGAGGAAGAAGACGAGCCTGTAACTATGGGGCATTTTAAAGATGCAAGCCCCCTACTTTTGATGGTAATGGCACTGTTGCTGCTGCTCACCGAGATGGAGGCGGTACTTGATATTAGTGAGTACCGAGAGGACCAGAAGGTGAAGTTTGCTGCCCACTCATTTGTGGACTCGGCCTTGTGCTGGTGGGACAATATTGTCCAAGCCAAGGGTAGTTGGGCGATTGGGAGAATGAGGTGGTCCGAGTTGAAGAAGCTGGTAATTGAGGAGTTTTTCCCTCATCGGGAGATGGATAAGGTGGAAAGGGAGTTTCTGCAGCTGGATGCGGGAACAATTACACATCAACAATACACCATGAAGTTTAATGAGATGGCACGGCTGGTGCCGGATCAAGTGACGCCTCTGTCACGAAAGATTAAGAGGTAAATCCAAGGCTTGCCGGCGGATATCCGAAGGCACATGATCGCTGCCCGACCGAGCATGTTTAGGTCGGTGGTTGATTTGTCATGAAGGTTGTATGACGAGCTAGAGGTGGTGGTGGCTGAGGTGAGCAAGAAGGGTGGTCGTGCCTAGAATTGGAATGGAAAAAGGTTTGGTCGGGGAGGTGCCCCGATGAGTAACAAGAGTGCACGGGTGGATGAACGCCATGTGGTCACATCTGGTGCAGGGTCGAAGAAGTGTGGAAAATGTGGAAAGGAGCATATCAGAGAATGTAGGTTGGATCAAATTTATGCTTCAAGTGTGGGAGGATGGGGCATATAGCAAATGATTGTCGCACGGCCAAATGTTTTAACTGTGGTGAAGGGGGTCACATGAGCAGGGACTGCAAGAAGCCAAGGGCTGAGAGTTCCGACGCGAAGAAGAATATGGTCGGGACAGAAGGGCAGAAGGCGAGCGCCCGAGCGTTTACGATAACGCAGGAGGAGGCTAGGACAGTCCCTGATGTTGTGTCAGGTATGTTTCTAGTAAACCAAACTTTAGCCTCTGTAATATTTGATTCTGGTGCTAGTAAGAGTTTTATTTCTGCTGCTTTTTGTGCTAAACTGCCTATTAATATGTGTGTCAGCTTGTATGTGTTACCCGCGACCGAACCGATACAACTCGAACTGACTGAACATTTCTATTTGCCTCATACTTATCATTAATGCCTAACAATAACTGTCAATAGGTGTCTGACCGTTCTTTGCATACAACACTTGGGAAACTTTGATCATTCATACTAACCACTTAACAAGTGAGTTTCATGGCCCCTTTTATGCTTATACAACTTTTCAATCATTTACAAACATGGGGGAATAGTATGCTCACCCGTTTTCTATGTTGTACAACTTACATACAATTTACATACTTGGAATCAACGTGATACTGTTTTGTGAGTACTTATCTGATACATGCTTGGGTCTGCTGTGTGGTTCTTTCTTTACAACCATTTAATTCCAGTGTGGGAACCGTCGGATAGGTATTGGTAGTACTACTTGGGTTGACACCCCCACCCTCGTTGTTGGAATACTACTTAGTACCAATAGTCGCTAGGAACGGGCCTTGGGTGAATATATTCTGACAAGATTCTTTGTGTACGTCGTTAGGTTGGTTGTAAAGCTCATGTCTTGTGATTTTTCTTACATATAACTGTATTCACGGTATTCTGCCACAACTATTATACAACATCAATTACTTATTTACTTTTAAACCTGTGAGCTCACCAACAATTTTGTTGACCATTTTGAGCATATCTTTTTAGGTGATCATGCTAACTGAAGATCTAGGTGTGAGGCCTTAGTGGAGACCCTAGGATGCATTTTGAGACTAAACTTTGTCTTTTGTAAAACATTGTCGTAGTTGCTTTAAACAACAATATACTTTTGAAACTTGTTCCCAGGTTGTGGGAATACATTACAATGTTATCATCTTTGTTTATGTGATTCATGTAACATGTTTATGCTTATGGCTATGTTGTCATGAATATTGACTAAACACGACACAAGTCCCCTTGTTGTCGGGTGTCGTCATGACACGCTTGTCATCATTATTATATTGCATCTCTATCGCTTACCATGTGTTATGACGATCCCATCTCATTACATCCCCATGATTCCGCTCTTAGCGGGGGTGTGACAGACTGGTATCAGAGCCATTGGTTATAGAAAATTAGGCAATTCACTTGACCTATACTATAACCTAGGAACCTTCATGTAGATTTGCATGCTAGGGTTGTGTGCATTTTATATCTCGTGTATGTGTTCCTCTTGCTTGATTCGTTTATCTATCTGTTTTGTGTATCTTTTCACCCTATGAGAGAGCTATTGTGCTCACTCTTTATGGGATGCTTCTATTGGATCTTCCGTTCCGTCTGCGCACCGAGTTGGTTTATCAAACCCAGGTATTAAACCCGAAGAGATCTCCACAGATCATGCTATTGCGCTTGACCTTGGACATTGAGATTTACCCTGAGGAGGTTATGTCTGAAACCTCGAAAGAGGAGGAGATGGAAAACCTTCGCTAGTCCAACGTGTTTATATGCATGGGTTTGCAATTATTATGATGGATTATTGTTGGGACATTATCGATTCATGGTGTGAGAATTACATGACTTGTATGTGATGTGTGGTAACCACAAGTGTGATATTAACTTGGATTGCTGGACTTTGATGAGTGGTATGGTTAATATGCTTTAAAATGGTTAAAGCTTATGTGTTTACTACTTCGATGATTAGAAAATGCCGCCTCGAAGAGTTACCCCCAGCAGTAGTGGCGGAAGTGAAGCCCCGAGGGGCAGAGACAGAGGTAGAGCACCAAGAACAAATGATGGCCCTGCCAGCAACAATCAGGGGATAGGAAACACTGATGTGGCAGCTCTGATCGCTCAACAGCTAGCCGCACTGATCCCGAATATTTTGGCCCAAGTGAGCGACGCTCTTCAAAATCACCACCCCCATGGGGATGGTGACAATGACAATAAGGATAATGGAAACCCGACTGGGAACGAAAGCAATCAGGAGATCGGGAATGGTGGTACAGCCGGTAATGAGACTAGGGTTATTAATGAGACTAGGGTTGTTAATGCTAGAAGGAGGTGTTCGTACGAGGAGTTTGTGGCCTGCAAACCGAAAGAGTTTGATGGAAAGGGTGGAGCGATAGCCCTGATCAGATGGCTTGAGAAAATGGAGGCAGTGATCGATATCAGCGAATGCTTCGACAGCCAGAAAATCAAGTATGCCACATGCTCACTACAGGGCAAGGCACTAACTTGGTGGAACACTCAGATACAGGCAAGGGGAAGAGAATCGGCGATGTAGATGTCATTGGATGAGTTTAAGGCCTTAATCATTGAGGAATACTGCCCCCTCAACGAGATGCAGAAACTGGAGCATGAATTCAGAAATCATGCTATGGTGGGGGCTGGGCACGCTGCTTACACTGATCGTTTTCATGAGTTGGCAAGATTGGTTCCACATCTGGTCACTCCGGAATCAAAGAGGATTGAGAGGTATATTTGGGGACTTGTGCCTCAAATCCGGGCAATGGTGACAGCAGCTACTCCTCCTACGATCCAAAGCGCAATTCTGAAGGCTGGTGCTCTAACTGATGAGATGGTGAGAACAGGGGTATTGGGAAGGGGAGCATAGAAGAGAAAGGATGTTGGGGAAACGAGCCGGTCGAGTGCCGTGAAATTTGATAAAAGGGCCAAGAAAACTAGAAACTTTGTGGTCGTGACACAAGGGCCAGAGAGAGTATGTTGGGCCACACCCCAAATGTGATAGGTGCAACTTCCATCATCCCCCATCAATGCCGTGCCGGGTGTGCGCAAACTGTAGACGCCCGGGGCATCTAGTGAAAGACTACAGAACAAAACCGAATACGGTGGCATCGGTCAACGCGGTTAACCCCACCGGGAATGCCAGGGGCTGTTATGAGTTTGGAAGCCCTGATCACTACAGAAACATGTGCCCGAGACTGAATCGGGCGTCGGGTGAACAAGGGAACAACCAGCAACCGGTGATGGCCATAGCTGGAAATCAAGGCCCGTCAAATCAAGGGAATATAGCTCGGGGATGTGCGTTTGTCATTAGAGCCAACGATGCCCGTCAGGACCCGAATGTTGTCACGGGTACGCACTTACTCAATAATCACTTCGCATCTATATTGTTTGATACTGGAGCAGACAATAGCTTTATATCTTCTGAGTTTGTGCAATTGCTTGATTTGAGTCCTAGTAGGCTAGAAACTAGCTACTTTGTAGAAATGGCCAATGGTAGGATTGTTCAGGCTGATGAAATTATTAGAAAGTGCTCATTGATATTGGAGGACCATGCCTTCGATATAGACTTGATACCCTTTGAGTTAGGAAGTTTCGATGTGATTGTGGGAATGGATTGGTTATCGAAACACGAAGCTGAGATTTTCTGTCGGGACAAAGTAGTACGAATCCCCATGCCAAACGGGGAGGTACTCAGAATTCAGGGAGAATGACCGGGAAGAAACCTAAAGCTTATCTCCTGCATGAAAGCACTCCGAAGTTTACGAAAATAGTGCTACGCTTTTCTGGCTCATGTGGTAGAAAAGAAGGAAAAAGAGAGAAAATTGGTAGATATTCCAGTAGTACGGAACTACCCAGATGTATTTCCTAATGACTTGTCTGGTTTACCTCCTCCACGACAAGTGGAATTTCATATATAGTTGGTTCCTAGAGCTACACCGGTAGCAAAGACGCCATACCGGTTAGCACCATCTGAAATGCAGGAATTATCTAGTCAGTTACAGGAACTACTAGAGAAGGGTTTCATTCGGCCAAGTCATTCACCATGGGGAGCACTAGTGTTATTTTTCAAAAAAAGGATGGGTCGTTTCGAATGTGTATCGATTACCGTGAGTTGAACAAGTTAACTATGAAGAATCGGTATCCTCTCCCCAGGATCGACGATCTGTTTGACCAGCTGCAAGGAGCTTCGTATTTCTCCAAGATCGACCTTCATTCTGGATACCAGGAACTGAGGATTTTCGAGGAGGACATACCGAAAACAGCGTTTAGAACTCATTATGGGCGGGGCACTATGAGTTCTTAGTCATGCCATTTGGGTTGACTAACGCACCAGCTGCGTTTATGGACCTAATGAATCGGGTGTGTAAACCTTATCTGGATAAGTTTGTGATCGTGTTCATAGACGATATACTTATCTACTCCCAATCGAAAGAGGATCACGATAAAACACCTTCAGGCAATACTGGAACTGTTACAGGAAGAGAAACGTTTCGCCAAGTTCTCGAAGTGTGAATTCTTGTTGGGGGAAGTGAACTTTTTGGGTCATGTGGTTAACGAGGATGGGATTCATGTAGATCCCGGCAAGATCGAAGCGGTGAAGAAATGGGATACACCCAGACACCTTCAGAGATACGACAATTCTTAGGATTGGCCGGATACTATCGTCGTTTCATCGTGAATTTTTTAAAGATCGCTCAACCGTTAACGCTACTGACTCAGAAGGAAAAGAAGTTTGATTGGGGACATGCACAAGAACAAGCGTTCCAAACGTTGAAAGAGATGTTGTGCAATGCACCCATATTGTCCCTCCTAGACGGAGCTGATGATTTTGTGGTATACTGTGGTGCTTCACATCAAGGATTGGGGTGTGTACTAATGCAGAAGGATAGGGTGATTGTCTACACTTCGCGACAACTTAAGGTGCACGAAAAGAACTATACAATCCATGATTTGGAGCTGGGCGCTGTAGTATTTACACTTAAGATATGGAGGCATTACCTGTATGGAACCAAATGCATCATCTACATTGATCATAAGAGCCTGCAACATATCCTGGATCAGAAGGAGCTTAATATGCATCAGCGGCGTTGGGTGGAACTACTTAGCGACTACGATTGTGAAATCCGCTATCATCCGGGGAAAGCTAACATGGTGGCTGATGCTTTAAGTCGTAAAGAACGCGCGAAACCACTACGTGCTCGAGCATTGGGGTTGACGATTCAAATGAATTTGAAAGCTCAGATCCAAATTGCACAAAGTGAGGCGTTGAAAGAAGAAAACCTTGCAGTAGAAGAATTCCGAGGGTTGGATAAACAAATGATTTGCAAGGATGATGGTGTACAGTACTTCATAGATCGTATATGGGTACCCAGATGGGGAAGTGTACGTACCTTGGTCTTGGATGAAGCACACAAGACGCGTTATTCTATTCATCCTGGTGCAGACAAGATGTACCACGATCTCAAGGATCTGTACCGGTGGGCAGGCATGAAGAAAGACATTGCCATGTACATAAACAGATGCTTGACATGCTCGAAAGTTAAAGCTGAACATTAGAAACCATCGGGATTATTGCAGCAACCTGAAATTCCCGAGCGGAAATGGGAGAACATAGCTATGGATTTTATTATGAAACTCCCTAGAATGAGCAGCGGGCATGACTCGATATGGGTCATGGTGGATCGAATGACGAAGTCAGCTCATTTCTTGCCGATCCGAGAATACTACAAAATGGATAAATTGGTGAGATTGTACACGAAAGAGGTCGTGACAAGACACGGAGTACCGGTGTCGATCATATTCGACCGTGACAGCCGATTTACTTCACGATTTTGGCAGACACTGCAGAAAGTGATAGGCACTCGATTAGATATGAGTACTGCCTATCACCGTCAGATAAATGGCCAAAGTGAACGAACTATACAAACATTGAAAGACATGCCGAGGGCGTGTGTTATGATTTTGGAGGTAGTTGGGACACTCATTTACCATTGATTGAGTTCTCTTACAACTACAGCTACCATACGAGCATTGGGTGTGCTCTGTTCGAAGCGTTGTATGGAAGAAAATGTAGATTTCCTGTCTGTTGGGCCGAGATTGGTGAAAGTCAGTTAACAGGCCCAGAGATCATTCAAGAAACAACCGACAAGATTTTCCAAATCAAAGACAGACTAAAAACTGCTAGAGATCGCCAAAAGAGCTATGCCGACAACCGCCGAAAGCCTCTAGAATTCAATATTGGAGATCAAGTCTTACTCAAAGTCTCTCCTTGGAAGGTAATCGTTTGATTTGGAAAGAAAGGAAAGTTAGCCCCAAGATACGTAGGACCATTCGAGATTACAGAAAGGATTGGTCCAGTGGCTTACCGATTAAGGTTACCACAAGAACTCAGTGGCGTACATGATACTTTCCATGTGTCGAACCTCAAGAAGTGTTTGGCTGACGAATCACTTCATGTACCAATTGAGGATATCAGGATTGACGAAAAGCTTCATTTTGTTGAGGAACCCATTGAGATCATGGATCGAAAGGTCAAGCAATTGAAGCGCAGTAAAATACCAATCGTTCGCGTGAGATGGAATTCAAAACGAGGGCCAGAGTTACATGGGAATGGGAAGATCAGATGAAACTCAGATATCCACATCTATTCAAGGATGACACTCTTCGACCTAACTCCAGCTGAATTTCGGGATGAAATTCTCTCAACTGGGGGATACTATGACATCCGTCACCACAAGGTCCGTTAATTAATGTGATTATCCGTTAACTTTCCTTTGATCATTCATTCCACATCTTTATTAACTCCTTGTGTGGATATCCTACTTGCTTTATTGTCTTTGTGCTTGTGTTTCTTTCGTGAACGTGTGCTATGCTTAAACTTTCACAAATTTCATCGTTATTGTCACTAAATATATAATTTTTATATAAAATCATTGTCATTAATAAAATCATTTTAAGTGCCAATCATCATTAAACACATTTTTAACCTTAATATAACAAATACTTTTAAAGTCGTTTTCAACCGAACAAACTTTGAAAACTAGGGGTTAAGTGCAGGGACTAAAATTTAAATTTTGCAAACTTAGAATGGGTATAAAAACCCCATTTTTCCAGCCCTAACTTCATCTTCTTCACTTCTTCTCCATTCTTCTTCACTTCACAACATCTTCTTCTTTGCTCCAAAACCGCCCCGTTTCGTCTCGTTTTCGTAGTCTAGACTTCATCTACAACCTAGTCTACTTCATCCTTGCAGGTAGACGACCTTGGTTGTCCCTTTCTTGCTCGTTTTACTGCTATCCATTTCTAGGGTATTGGGTGTTCGGGTCCAACCCGAACACATGTGGTCGTGTGGGTGCGTGTGAAGTCTTTCTGCGTGTGCTTCTTGTTGGTGTGTGTTTGTAGTGTGTCTCTGGAAGTTCTTGATGTGTAAAACTTGTGCTCGGGGCAGCCGAAGGCTGCTCTGCACTTCAGCAGTCGCAAACCTACAGTTCAGGCGACTGGGTCTGTCATGCGACTGAGCCGTGCGACTGGGTGAGTCGTGCGACTGTGTCATTCGGGCGACTGAGTTGTGCCACTAGGGATGTCATGCGATTGAGTCGTGCGATCGAATAAATGTGTGCGATTGAGTCAATGCGGATGAATGTTGTGTGCGATTGAGTCAATGCGGATGAATGTTGTGTGCGATTGAGTCATGCGACTGAATGAATGTATGCGATTGCGCATGTATCGCACGACTAAAGACCAATCGTACGAATGAAGGTTTAGTCGTACGAGTGAAGCTGATTCATACAAATGAAGGTTGATTCGTACGTATGGAGGTTAAGTCGTGCGATTGGTGTTGTGTGGTACGACTGAAAGCCAGTCGTGCAAATGAAGGTTCAATCATATGAATGAAGATGATTAGTATGATTGAGGGTTGATTCGTACGAATGGAGTGTTGAGTCGAGCGTTTGGTCCTATCGTGTGATTGTAGATACTGGGTGTGTGAATTTCCTTCTTGAATGTCGTGTGATGATAAGGTAACATCAACACAAATGTCATTGCTCGACCACAAAGATTAAAGTCATCACTATCAAGGCCACAAATACTATTCCAAATCAAATCAACCTAACATTTTACAATTTTCAACAATCGATTTATGACTACTAATATTTAACAAATACTTTTCCTATAATAATGGATCTTTTACATAATATCACCAGCAATGGCAACGGTTTCTAGTACTTGGATCTACGTAAGATCTAATGCGTGTGTCAACTTGTGTGTGTTACCCGCGACCGAACCGATACAACCCGAACTGACTGAACATTTCTATTTGCTACATACGTATCATTAATGCTTAACAATAACTGTCAATAGGTGTCTGACCGTTCTTTGCATACAACACTTGGGAAACTTTGATTATTCATACTTACCACTTAACAAGTGAGTTTTGTGGCCCCTTTTATGCTTATACAACTTTTCAATCATTTACAAACATGGGGGAAAAGTATGCTCACCCATTTTCTATGCTGTACAACTTACATACAATTTACATACTTGGAATCAACGTGATACTGTTTTGTGAGTACTTATCTGATACATGCTTGGGTCTGCTGTGTGGTTCTTTCTTTACAACCATTTAATTCCAGTGTGGGAACCGACAGATAGGTATTGGTAGTACTACTTGGGTTGACACCCCCACCCTCGTTGTTGGAATAATACTTAGTACCAACAGTCGCTAGGAACGGGCCTTGGGTGAATATATTCCGACAAGATTCTTTGTGTACATCGTTAGGTTTGGTTGTAAAGCTCATGTCATGTGATTTTGCTTACTTGTAACTGTATTCATGGTATTCCTCCACAACTATTATACAACATCAATTACTTATTTACTTTTAAACTTGCGAGCTCACCAACAAATTTGTTGACCATTTTGAGCATATCTTTTCAGGTGATCATGCTAATTGAAGATGTAGGTGTGCTGCCTTAGTGGAGACCCTAGGATGCATTTTGAGACTAAACTTTGTCTTTTGTAAAACATTGTCGTAGTTGCTTTAAACAACATTATACTTTTGAAACTTGTTCCCGGGTTGTGGGAAATACATTACAATGTTATCATCTTTGTTTATGTGATTCATGTAACATGTTTATGCTTATGGCTATGTTGTCGTGAATATTGACTAAACACGACACAAGTCCCCTTGTTGTCGGGTGTCGTCATGACACACTTGTCATCATTCTTATATTGCATCTCTATCGCTTACCATGTGTTATGACGATCCCGTCTCGTTACATCCCCGTGATTCCGCTCTTAGCAGGGGTGTGACATGTAACACCCGGTTATCATTATTATTTCTAAAAACCAAACAAAGAAGAATAAAAGAAGAAAAAGGAAAGAAAAAGGGGGGAAAGGCATTTTACCCAAGTTGAGAGGTAAAATATTCCAAAAAAGACAAAATTTTGGGGAAAGTGGGTGTAAAGGGGCATGGCCGCCCACACCCCTCTCCTATACTCATCTTTCATTCGGTCAGAGGGAGAGAAGAAAGGGAAAAGGGGCAGAAGCTTCGGGAGTTCGAAGAACAAGGAGAAAAAGTCAATTTCTAGTGGGTTCTCGGTGTGAACTCGAAGCAAACGGTTTTGAAGGAAGCCTTACCCGAAGAGGCTACTAAGGTGAGTTCTAGGACCCCTATTTTACTTGTTTCTAACTAATTTTGGGGCTAAAAATACATATGGAACTGATTTTGATATGTTGGGTGTGTACCC